>ML815519.1:33611-58262 GCA_009831015.1 Picea engelmannii
TTGGGACCCTTATGTGGTTTGTTGTTGTAGTGAGGATGTTGCTTCTTGAGATACTTGGGTTTATCTTTCTGCTGGGAAACTAAGGCTTTGTTGGAGGGACCTGCAGTGTTGATCACTCCAAATTGTACAAGCTTATCTTCCTCTCGAATCAAAGAAGAACAAAAGGACTCAAGACTGGGTTTTTCATAAGCTTCTTCCCCTAGAGCCTCTCTAATGGCATAAAAGGTAGATACAAACACAAAATATGCACTACCTAGCTTAGAAAGAATAAGATAGATGCAACGTTCTTCCTCCATCTTTATCTTACTTTCTTCACATAAAATTCTGAGTGTTTTAAACCTAGATAGATAATCTCCAAGGAAAGAAAAATCATTTGGACTCAAGGTCAGTATTTGATTTTCTAACTATTTTTCTCGAATAATATTGAGTTTACCAAACACATATTTAATCATGTCCCAAGCTTCTTTGGGGTCATCAATATCTTGAAGGTGGTACCTTAAATTAGGAGAGATGGAAATTCTAATTATTCCACGTGCTTCGTCATTCCTATTATCCCACTTGGCTTTCTTATCAGCATCATTGGGTGCTTTTTCCTTTCCCAAGGTAATCTGGTACAAGCCTTTACTTCTTAATAAATCTTCCATATGAGATTTCCATTGGAGGTAGTTGTTGTTGGTAAGCAAGACAGTGCTTGTAGAATCCATATTAAATATGTAGATAATGTGTATTTAAAAACTGAAAATGATGATATGGATGGAAAGAGCTCGAAAATTTATGCGGTTTTAAAAAAACGGCATTGAAAATGGACTTTCGATGTTAGAGTTATGCCCTTTTAAAAAAGGCACAATCGGTAACCAAATGACCACGTGATTGTGTAAGTTGCTTTATGAAGTGACCCACTTTTATAAAAAGAAGTGGGGATCACTTTTACAATGAAGTTACTTTATAATAGAAAATTTGCATGCAAAATAAATAACTCTAAAATAAAATATTAAAGCTACTTATAGTGATTCACTTTTATACTTGAAGTGAAACACACTTTACAATTTTAGCAAGAACTTTTTCAAAAAAGGTAACAAAAGAGAGACTTGAACTTAAGACCTCTTACTTAATAAGACAAATTTTAACCAAATGATATAGCAAAACATATTGTAATGTTCAGAAGGAGGATTGTTGTTGTTGTTGTTGTTTTTGTTGAAGATGGCCTTGGATTGCTTGCTAAAAAAAACACTTTTCACACAAGAAAAAAATTTCGCTTCTTGATGACAACAAGGGTTAGATCTCAGTTAGCTTACCCGGAAGATGCACCTTTTCCTATATGTTTCTGATTTGCCAAGATCACAAAGAGCACGAGGAAAAGAGGATATGCAGATCTAAAAGAGTAGCAACCTGGAAATAAATAAAACAAAACCAAAATAAAACCAAAATACTACTCTGCAAAAATTTAAAAAAATGTGTATTCAAGCTTTATACCTCCGGATCTGATTGTAATGGACGTATATTGGGCAAATGGAAACATTTTCGAGTGAAACGAAAAGTGTTCTTGACTGAAATGAGCACTCTACAAGCAATGGAAAAGTCCTCTCAACCAAAAAAGTACGGAAATGATAGAAACTGGAGATGAGGAAACTCAGCTTCATGATCTCAATCTTCAACAGGAGCGGGTCTTCAAACAGGCTCTGATACCATGTTCGACAACATAGGTATTCCAACAGAGGAGGAACAAATTTAGTAACCACTCACATAACCATATCAAATATCAACACATCGATGTTTTCATGTGGTAAAACCCCTACGGGGAAACATCTGCGGCCCCAGCCAACGCGACCACTTGGAGCAATTTATTAATGCAAAGAAAAAGATTACAGAGATATTTTGAAGGAGATTTTCTCACAATCGATCATCGACAAATGACCCTCCATGCTCTTTAAATAGATATCATGGACCAATCGGGTGTTAAGCCATGAATCAATGGCTGTTAAGATCGAGGAGAGTATGAACCATCAGATCACTCTATGTCGAGAACATATTGTGACCATCAGATTTCCTAACTACAAATGCATACTAATGCATACTAAAGAAACACACTAGAAAACACACTTTTACCTAACGACAAAATAGACCAAGTAGATCTTACTAACTCCTAAGTGTCTAAATATCCTAACAGGATTGACGAATGACCTGTGCGTATTTATGAGTTTTATGAATGGGGTATTATGTGAATACTTGGAAAATTTTGTTCAAGTATTTATTGATGAAATATTGATTTATTCTCGGACAAAAGAAGAGAATGGAAAACACTTGAGGTTATGTTACAGTGTCTAAGAGAAAAAAAATTGTATGCGAAACTATCGAAATGTTCTTTTTACCAATCAAAGATTCATTACTTGGGACATATCATATCTGGAGAAGGTATCATTGTGGATCCAATGAAAGTAGAGGATATTATGGAATGGCCAGATACGATGAACGTATAAGAAGTATGTAGCCTTATGTGTTTAGCAATATATTACTGACGATTCATCAAAAGTTTTCCAAAGATACTAAATCCAATCACGAAATTACAAAAGAAAAAAAATAAATTCATATGGACAGAGAAATGTGCAGAATCATTTCAAAATATTAAGGATTTGTTAATGACAATGCCAATTTTGAAGGTCCTCGACATGGAAAAAGAATTCTTGGTATGCACAAATGCATCCAAGGAAGGTTTATGCTGAGTTTTGATGCAATATGGTCGAGTGATCGCTTACATCTCAAGGAAATTAAGAAGGCATGAAGAGAACTATGAAACACATGAATTGCAGTTATGAGTGATTGTATATGCCTTGAGAGTATGGAGACATTATCCGATTGGATGAAAATTCAAATTAAATATGGATCACTGGGATTGTAGCATATCTTTACTCAAAATGAGCTGAATGCATGACAAAGGCATTAGTCTGAACTACTTAGAGAATACGATTTCGAGATTATGTACATCAAAGGAACGCTGAACATAGTAGCATATGTGTTGAGTCAGAGACCATGCATATTCTCAGTAATACCTCTGAAGACGAATCTTCGAGAAAATATTCTATCTTTACAAATTGTCGATGATTGGTATAAGGAAGTTAAGGATAATACCGAACAAGATACCATGATGGTACCAAGTTATGAAGGTTATTAATTTGACATTGACAGATTGTTGAGATATAACGAAAAAAATTATGTATCATTTAACGATGAATTAAGAAGTTTGATCTTAAGCGAAGCTCATTGATCAACATACATGGCTCATTCAGGAGTCACGAATATGAAGGCAAAACTTAAGCCCTTATTATTTTGGAAAGGAATGAAAGCAAACATATTTAGTTACATGGTTAGATGTCTAGAATGTCAGCAAGTGAAGGCTGAACATAGACATCCACCATGATTGTTACAGCCACACGTGATTCCTGAATCGAAATGGGAGGTCATTTCGACAGATTTTGTTGTTGGATTGCCACTGATGGCAAGGAGATACGATTCAATTTTTGTGGTAGTTGACACTCTGACGAAGAGTGCACACTTTATTCCAGTGAGTACGACGTATCAAGAGTTGGATATAGCTAGAGTTTTCATTAGCGAGGTTGTGAGGTTACATGGAGTACCAAGAAAGATCATATCTTATCGTGGATCGGTTTTTATAGGACGGTTTTGGACCAGTTTCCAAGAGGCCTTGGGAACACAAGTGCATTTTAGTACAACGTATCACCTAGAGACAGAGGGACAAATATAAATAATGAACAATATTTTGGAGGATATGTTGCGTATGTATGTAATGGATCAACATAAAAGCTAGGAATACTTCTTGCCATTGGTATAGTTTTCATACAACAATAGTGACCAGAGTATGATTAAGATGGCACCATTTAAGTTTCTTTATGTACGACCGTTTCAGATGCCCCTGAGTTGGGAAAGACTAGAGGATAGGTTTCTGGTAGGACTAGAAGTAATCCAATAAATGGAAGAATAAATGCAATCAATAAGACAAGGGATTAAAGAAGCGCAAGATCAACAAAATAATTATGCCAATGCTCATCGTGTTGACCATAGTTATGAGGTTGGTGACAAAGTTTTCTTGCAGGTAAAACAACATAAGAGTTCAATCAAGTTTGGAAAGGGTGCTAAATTCTCTCCCAGGTTTGTGGGACCTTTCAAGGTTGTGGAAAAGAAAAGACTGATGGCTTACTGACTATCTTTTCCTCATTCTTTGAGGCTAATGCACAATGTATTTCATGTATCTATTTTACGACATTATATTAGTGATATGTCACATGTTATTGACATGAGTTCTTTGCAAGTGTCAGAAATGGGTGTTCTCATGGAAGAGCCAATCCACATTCTAGACCATCTCACTCGACAACTATAGTGTCGAATAGTCGATTAGGTCAAGGTCTAGTGGGACAACTATAGTCCACACTCGACTACACGGGAGGACACATATAAGATGCATCAACAATTTCTTTATTTGTTTGATAGATTGGATATGTCGATCTATTTCAAATACATTTATTTACGTGCATTTATATATTGTACAAACTTCGGGATGAAGTTTAAAACAAGAGGGGGTGTATGTAACATCCCGTGCTACTGATCACACTTATATTGACTTATTATTTGAGGGCACTTGCATGCAAGTGATCCAGTTATGGTACATTATGATTTCATTATGATTATGAGTTATATATGATAATGATGTATTATGATTATATGTTACTTTCATATGTATATTGTATTGACAGATATTATTGACGATTTCTCCTGAGTGTGAAGGACACCTAATAGGTTATGGATGTTGATGGAATCAATGGACTTCCTTGGACTCTAGATTGAGTCAGGGAGTGGAGTGCATTTGTTTGAGTAATTCATTATACACACATGTGATATACAATTGATTACAGTATTATTTATGTATATGTATTATTGACACTGCTTTTGTTAGTGGATGCAAGTTTGACGATGCTTGCTAATCTAACTCACATAAGGATAAAATGGGTCATGCACATAAACTAGACATTTGAGGTAGATTTGTGGCAGCATCCCCATCACAACCTACTAGCACTCCCACCGTGACCTGAACTGTAGGTTAAAAATTACCTAGTTTGAGAGGTACACAATTATGTGAGGGAAGACTAAGAAAGTCGCTCACGAGGAAATATAAGGGGTACACAATAAGGATGCTTTATTATTCCTTAGAATCTCTTAGTCTCTCACAATGTCGATCGAATGGAGTGTTCACTCCAAGGGTCGGACAAAATTTGAAAACCAGTCAAAGGTGAGTATCACCCTTGGATCACAGAGGTGCATCTGGAAGGGTACATCGCGTAATTAAAATGTGAGTCAATAAATCTAGATGGCCTAGAAAATTAAAAAAATTCTTAGACCTTGATATGATAGAGTATTAACTAATTAGTAAATTATAAACTTAGAAGCCTAACCAGAGTCTAAGCCTAAATCTAGACTAAGTCTAAGTATAAATTTAAATAAAGGACTAAATAAAATAGGAAATAAGTTAAAACATTTGTGATAAAATAAAACTCTAGGAAAACAGGGAATATAAACTTAAAGGATGAGAAAATTGCACATGTGTGCATGAAATTAATAAAAGGGATTTTTAAAAATAGAAAGAAATAAAACATGAGAGAATAGGTGTACACATAGAATAACATATTGAGTCAAACTACCAGTAAGTCTAACTAAAATAAGACTCCTAATCCAACTCTAACTAAGATCTAGTTAGGGGACATCCATTAAATGAGAATTTGGGGAACAAAGCGACAACTAAGAGAGAAAATATGAACACATTGGAGAATGTGTGGGAGAATAGATTTTTAAATAAAATAAAAAGGATAAATACATGTGCAACTTTGGGAGAGTGTGACACATGTGTTGTGTAAATAATCATTTAATTTAATTATTAAAAATGAATTAGTCATGGATGTGGACAAGTGTCACTGAGAATTATTCTAGAAAAGAAACAGTGTAGAAGGGAAACAAATCTCACTTTGCTTAGTACTGTTATACTGCCAAAATTTGATTAGACTATGTTTTACTTGTGAGAGTTGGGACTCCAAGCTTGTGTAAAGAGTGGAAGCTCTTCCTTGTAAGGCAAGATTGGGATCTATTGTGTTCTTGTTTTGTGTGTGGCCCCTTTGTGGATTGCGGGGCTAAAGGGGAAAAAGAGTACCCCTAACATTGACTAGGAGGTATCGATATAGTCTTTGGATTAGCACGACGAAGGAAGGAACATTGTGCAAGCTCTGACGGAAGATATTCTTCACCTAGTTTCAACCTCAGTCACAGTATTTTCATATTGTATTTGTGTTATATGTAAAACTAAGTTAGACACATTGTAATACTCATGAGCAACAATTTGCATATGATGTTGTTATGTAAATTTTACATTCTTTCTTTATTACCGGTAACGTAAAGATTAATAATCGATTGATATAATTTTTAGAAATTTGTATGTAAGTCATTACATGTGAAATATTTCTTATTAAGTGTTCATTTGATTAAGGTTTCAATATAAATTTGCCTCACATTCATTCAATTAAGGAAAGCTTAATCAATTGTAACTAGTGGAAGATAAATCCATTCAATCGATATATTAAATTTATATATATATATATATAAAGCAATCTAAGGAACATAAGACCTAAGGAATATATATTTGTACATAATTACTGCAATAATTGATTAATTGATAAAAAGTAGAGTATTTAACTTTAGTAGAAGTACCTCTTACTTTTTATTTAATGAATAAATTTCTTGAATTTATATGAGACTTTAGAAAGTTCTTGATTTATTTAACATTGAAATATGCAAGGGTATTATATGATAAATTCCAATAAATAATAAATATTGACTTGACATGGATTGTGATTTTGTGTAGAATATTATGACCACTATGATCATATCAACTATACTATTGAATTAAATCATCAAAAAGAATAATTGTAGCTACAAAATATTACAACTAGTCAAGTGAAGTAGAGTGGTATAATCGTTATTTGAAAGTGACCCTTGTCAAACCTTAAAATGCTTGATGATTTATGTTGAATTCGTACAATGTGATTTATTTTACAGTTGAATTTTGGCCTATTATTATATTGGACCTTAGAGGGAAGAAATTTTGTAATATTCGTAATTACACTTGTCTTAACCTGTTGTATATATAAAAAAAATATACACACTACTGATTGTACTTGCTTACATTATGTTGAGTATGTAAGGGTTATTTACACAAATCTCTCACACTAATTACATGAATATTTAGAAACCAACCATTATCCTCCTGAAAAATCTCACTCTTCTAGATACATGCACATAACTCAAGAAATACAATATTTTATTAGGGAACCAAATCCCTTGGAAAACTTTGAGAGACCCCCTAGGTGTGCTCCTTAGGTCTTAGATTTGGAAGCTCATATGCTCCTGCATCACAAGTAGAGATACCCTTTTCCATTGATGTCAAAGGGGGAGAGAAATAAACATTCATGAGGAGAAATTGTTACAGGGGGGGTATGAGTGTTTCCATCAATGCCAAAGGGGGATATTTTTGGATAGTTGGTTGTCAATGATTTCGACCCTTAGAGTGTTCAAGATACCCCAGATTTGTGATCGATATTGATGGTGAGTTAGTTTTCATTGATGTCAATAAGAGTGGTTGATGTGAACAAGTGTGATGGGTGCATTTGAAGAAGTATATAAGAATCCCCAAAGGTGTGTTCATGAGACCCAAAGTTGTTTGAGGAATAAGGACTTGAAGGACAATGAAAATACATGTAACTCACTAATGGATGGATATTCCTCATCATGCCATTTCCAATGATAGGTGGTATGCCATGTAGTTCCTCACGGTTGAGAAGTTATGGCCTTGTGAAGTTAGAAGCTCAAAATAATGGTCAAGAAGCCCCTATTTGGTTACACGTCTTTAATGAAAGGGTTAAGTGGTTTTAACAAAAAATCCCTAAAGTAAGGAAAGATTTTAGTTATAAAAAGTATAAATATGCCTCAAGGAGTCTCTCATACGTATATTCACACAAACATTCTATTGAATATCTCTAAGTGAATAACTGATATGGTTTATTTTTTATTGGAAAATTTGAGGTAGAAAGTCTACAGTTGTGAAGGAAGATCGAAGGTGAAAGTCTCGGAGTTGTAGCAAATATGAGTAACCCTAGTTTTTGAGGTATTCATGGGTTACATGTCAGTAGGGTGTGATTGTATGCAGGTTGTAGTGGAGGAAAGAATGGATATTTGAGACTAGTAGAGGAGAAAGTCATGGATCTATGAAAATGCTTGTGAAAGGTTGAGAAGTGATGCTTGTACCAAGTTGTTGATGCCCGGTTTGGTTTACTCATTTATTATCTGATACAGTAGGGTTTCTATAGAATACGAGGTATGCTTATGTGTTATCTTTAATGCTTATTCTTATTTTGTTATGGTACATGTTTGAGGCATGTCATGGTAGTAATTGTGCATGGTAAACCTTGGTGATGGTATGATAATTTGTTAGAGGCACATTTTGGATAGTTGGCACATGGTTTGTTGTATGTTATATGAGTGACATGACACATTTTTTATGGTATCTCTCAGTACATAGTTTATGGATGTGGGCACATGCTTAAGGCACATGATTTGAGGTACATCTTGGTTACGTGTTGATGGTATTTATTTTGGTATATTGTTGAGGCATTGGTATATGTATGAGACACATCTTTGGTGCATGGTGTAAGGCATATTCTTGGTACATGTATGAGGTGCATGTCTTGGTGATATTGGTACATGTTGAGATACAACTTAGTGATGTTATGGTACATTGATTAGTAGCATATCTTAGCTATATTGATATCTTGGTATTGAGGATATCTTGGTTATGCTTGAGGTACTTCATTGATGATATCCTATGGTACATGGCATGATTGAGTGATATGGTATATGGTTGAGATACATTGTTGGTACATGGTATGGTACATGTGTTGATGTACATTGTTTTTGTACATGTTTGATGGTTGAGGTACATGGTACATGTGTTGGTGCATGGTTGATGCACTTGTTGTGGTATAGGTGTTGGTGCATGGTTTATGCACTTGCTTTGGTACATGGTTGATGCTTGGTATGGTACAAGTTGATGGTTTGGCACATGGTTGAGACACATATCTTGTGATGGTATGTTGGTGATCTTGGTACATTCTTGGTAGAGGCATGTGTTGGTGATGTTGGGAATCTAGTTGAAAGGCATCCTTGGTATATGATCCATGTGAGAAGATCTGGTTTAGTATCAGTGACAATGACAGGATGGACATGTTGATGTGATAGGTTGGATACAATGACATGTTGGATATTGGTGACTAGTTACAATTTGATGTGACAGTTGTAGTGACAATGATTATGGTTGTGATAGTTTGGCCTACACTTATATGTCAGGGAAACATGATGGGGCAATGAAAGGGGGTTGTAGCCTCCTTCCTATTGGTGCTAGAGAACATTGGGATTTGGATCTTCCTTCAGGTTGGAGCCTAAGAATTAGGGAGTTTTAGCCTCCTTCTGGTTGCAGCCATATAATACAGGGAGTTGTAGCTTCCTTTAGGTTGGAGCCTGTAAATAGGGGGTTGTATCCTCCTTCCAATTGCAGCTAGAGAATTGGGAAGTTGGTGCTTCCAATGAATGTAATCTTTGATATATAAGAAAGAATTTTTTGGTTCTCTCCCATTTTTGTTTCCACATAAACTATGGTGTACTGTGTATTTGATGTGATGTTTCTCATGTTTATATGTTCATGATATACTAATGATATATTGATTATATACTATTGATAAAAGTTGACATTTATATATTGTGGTTAAAAGTGGTCAAAGTGCTCATACTAATTCACCTCCCCTTCTCAGTATTCCAACAAAGAAGACATTTGGAATCATAAGGTAAAAAGAAATATTCAACCTCCATCAAAGACAATCATCAATAAAGATCAAACCCCCCACTCCCTCAAGGTACACAAAGAATTAACATTAGGCTTAATCATTGGATGATTAGGCATTAGAATTCAAATTTTAGTAGGGGGTCCCTTTCCTTTCACTTTTAAAAGAAAAAGTGAAGGGGGGTTGTTGAGGTCTCAAAAAATGGTCATACACCGGAAGAACCAATTATATTTGTCAGTAGAATTCTAGGGCCTTTACTTTAGATATGAATTTTAAAGATAATATTAACAAACTACGAACAATTTTCCAATAATCATGGGTACCACAATGATGAAAAATTTCTGAAAGATATAACCCAAAATTTATAGCACTTGTAATCTAACACACTCTTTTCAAAGAGCCAATTAGTGAAGTAATTATTTGATTAACTGTATACTTTAGACTGGATTTTTTCTAACCATGGGTTTTCACTTTTTATAACAAGCAACTATATAAGTCTGTTCCTCATCTCTCTTTTCCTGACATTACTTCGCTTCTAGTGAGTGTTCATAGCCATGATGAAGTTTTTGCGGTACTATGCAAGCATAGCCCCGCTTCCAATGAGCATCCATAGCCCCAACATGTTTATTTGTACCTCCCACACTATTAGTAGTGCCTCCAATTTCCTTTTATATTTCAAATTATGCTCACCCTTTTATATTTTATATATAGATATGCATATGCACATAGGGTGTGAAGGAAGAAGAGTGATACGATATTTTCTTTGATTTGTTGAGTAGGTGTTATGCATTTTAGTTTAACCCACAGGTCTCCCCAATATCTATCATAGTATTATCCATTTTATTAATATGCAGTGGATGAATTAATAACTAATATCTATCATAGTATTAGCCATTTTATTAATATGCACTAAACTTATTATGTAATGCACACAATGCATTTTAATGCATAGGAGGTTTCATGGAACATGGATAACATGGCACAGAGTATTAAGGAAAATCCATAGTTATAGGACAAAAGTGTGCAACTATGGACAAGTCTACAAGAGGATGAAAATTTGCAAGTGTTGGGAAAAAATGAAGAAGGCGTCAACACAGACATGCAGGATTTGAAGCAAAAGAAGAAGGTAATGAACATACAGGAGATATTGAGGAGTGCATAGGAGATAAAGAACTTATAGGAATAATTAAAGAATGTGCAGGAGAAGCAGTCGAGGCAGGATCTAATGGAGCCATTACACGAAGAAGAAGAAAAATTGTTGATAGAGATGGATGCAACCAAGGGTCATATGGAAAAAATTAGGTTAGAGGTTGAATATATGTTGAAGTGAAATCTCATTGCAAATAATATGGATTCTATTTCATAGAATATTCCACAGTTCAAGACTTGTGTTGAAGATATTTCAGGTTGATTCCAAGAGTTGGAGAAGTCTGTCAAATATGAAAACACTACCTGAGTGGATCAGGAAGAGCCACAGGTAAGTATTGGGGGCCTGTTGGAGAAGACTATTTTGGGAAAAAAGTTCGAGGAATAAAGAAGAGTGCAACAAATGAGGCAAGAAGCTAAGGAATAGACCAAATAAGGAGAACGCAACGAGAATTAAGGAAAATTAGCACACAAGAAGGCAAATAAGCAGTGCACACTGAGAATTTAGGAAAAGCAACGCAGAGTCAAATCAAGATGTGGTTGGATCGAATACCAACCACGCGCAAGAGGTTGTAAAGTGGATAAGCCTAATCCACTCAGGGTTAGGATTTTGGTAATCAATGTAATTGGTTTTTACCCACTTTTGTAGTATAAATACATGATGTATGCGATAACTAGGAGGATATCATAGATGATGTTATCTATCATAGTTTTGGTGAAGAAATTCAGTCTTAGAGTCTTTTTGAGAGATTTTGGTTGTATGATCTGAGTAGATCAAATGATGATTGAGTATGATGGAGTGTAAGTGAGGGTCAGGTCACAAGTTTTGGATCTTGGTGCGACACTAGTGAGCCCCACTAAACTTATTATGCAATGCACACAATGCACTATTTGGAAGAAGATGAATAACTAATACTATGATAGATATTATGGCTAATACTATCTATCATAGTATCAAGTTTAATAAGTTTAATGCATATTAATTCATTGTGTGAATTGCATAATAAGTTTAGTGGGGCTCACCAGTGTCGCACCAAGATCCAAAACTTGTGACCTGACCCTCACTTACACTCCATCATACTCAACCATCATTTGATCTACTCAGATCATACAACCAAAATCTCTCAAAAAGACTCTAAGAATGAATTTCTTCACCAAAACTATGATAGATAACATCATCTATGATATCCTCCTATTTATCGCATACATCATGTATTTATACTACAAAAGTGGGTAAAAACCAATTACATTGATTACCAAAACCCTAACCCTGAGTGGATTAGGCTTATCCACTTTACAACCTCTTGCGCGTGGTTGGTATTTGATCCAACCACATCTTGATTTGACTCTGCGCTGCTTTTCCTAAATTCTCAGTGTGTGTTTCTTCTTTGCCTTATTGTGTGCTAATTTTCCTTAATTCTCGGTGTGTTCTCCTTATTTGGTCTATTCCTTAGCTTCTTGCCTCATTTGTTGCACTCTTCTTTATTCCTCGAACTTTTTTCCCAAAATAGTCTACTCCAACAGGCCCCCAATACTTACCTGTGGCTCTTCTCGATCCACTAAAGTAGTGTTTTCATATTTGACAAACTTCTCCAACTCTTGGAATCAACCTGAAATATCTTCAACACAAGTCTTGAACTATGCAATATTCTATGAAATAGAATCCATATTCTTTGCAATGAGATTTCCCTTCAACATATATTCAACCTCCAACCTAATTTTTTCCATATGACCCTTGGTTGCATCCATCTCTATCAACAAATTTTTTGCTTCTTCGTGTAATGGCTCCATTAGATCCTGCCTCAGCTGCTTCTCTATCTGCACATTCTTTAATTATTCATGTAAGTTCTTTATCTCCTATGCACTCCTCAATATCTCCTGTATGTTCATTACCTTCTTCTTTTGCTTCAAATCCTACATGGTTGTGTTGACGCCTTCTTCGTTTTTTCCCAACACTTGCAAATTTTCATCCTCTTGTAGACTTGTCCATAGTTGCACACTTTTGTCCTATAACTCTGGATTTTCCTTAATACTATGTGCCATGTTATTCAGGTTCCATGAAACCTCCTATTGTCTCTGTGATATCACTTTTGGTGGCATGCTTGGGTTCAATAGTGCCATTAAGTATGTTATGTGACTTTTATAGTTTTCCATCTCTTGCTCTATCTTCCCAATTTTCTCTTTTTTTTGTAAATGTGCCCCTTCTTGTGTGCTATCTGTAATTGACTTGAAGAATTATTCTACGTACTCCTTGATTTGGCCAATTCACTTCTTTTCTTGGTCCTTCTCAATATTCACTTCATGGAGGGTTATATTCAGTGTGTCCCTTATGTCCTTAGATACTTGTAACTCTATCGTGTTCATGTGTGTTTTTGATTGGATCTCCTATGCAACGATAACTTGCATTTTGTACAGTGCTTTAGTGGGGACCCTGAAAAATTCCAGGTACAAGTGAGAAATATCCTTTAGTTGTTTATGCACTGTCTCCTCATCCATTTTCAGCGTATCCTGAGTGATAAAAAAATGCTCACTTCTCGATGCTATAATCTGGATGGTTTCTTACGCAGGGACTATATTTTCCTGAACAATTTGTTGTGGTTGTGCCTTTTCCTTCTATTTCACTGCATCAAGTTACAGTTGTGCCAAAATTTTCTTAATGTCTGACAACTTCTTTATGATCTCCTCTCTTTGCTTCTCTACATCATCTGACGACTCTCTTGCGTGGTCTTGTACTTTTTCTACCACCATATTTGCATCATTCTCTATGATTATAAGTTTGGGGACACCTTTGTGTACCCTCATATTCTTTATTTTTCCTTCTGCGTGTAGCACAATCCTCTTCATCAACATAGTTTCTATCTACATTGAAGTTGTAGGTACCTCTATATCTGAGATATCTCCTCCTCCTTGTTCCTCCTACGTGGTAAAATTTTCATCCTTTTGTGCTCCTTCATTGTCCACTCTGACACAATCCTTCTCTTGCGCTAATGGATTGATAATGTTCTTTTGTTTTATGGGTTTCCTTACTGTCACGCTCCCTCCAATATCCTTTGCACACTCTGCATCCTTCCTAGTGTTTTCTACTGGACTGCTAGATTTCTATGACGTGCCAGCTTCTACTGGTTTCTTTCCTTTTTGTCCCTTCTTTGAGGTCATTAGTACCTTCCACTCATCTAGCCAATATTTCATGGCTGATTAGACTTCCTCTCTAGTGACACAATACCTCATCTACAACCAATTCTTCTTTGAGTCCCTTTTGACCTAAATCCATACATTGTGTCTAGATACCTAGAATTTTGCTATATTCGTATTCTCCTCCACCACTTTTGGTGGTATCCTTCATGTCTCAGCCACCATTTCCTATATTTCATCGAAATACATCAAAAATATACTGGAGTTGGCCTTCCTTTATTTTTTGAATTATGTGTGCCGCGATGTTGCATATTGTGTGTTGGAGTAGGCTATTTTGGGGTACAACGCATCAAACAGGGAAAGTAGCTAAGGAATGGACCAAAGGAAGAAACATGCACCAATAAAGAAGGGAAAGTTTCACGCAAGAAGGTAAAGGAAGAAGCGTGCTGAGAACTAAGGGAAGAAGCACAAAGTCAAAGCAAGGAAATGGTTGGATCGAAGACCAACTATGTGCAGGAGGTTAATAAGTGGACAAGTCTAATCCATTATGGTTAGGGTTTTGAGTGATGATGTAAGGGTTTTTACCCATTTTGGTAGTATAAATATGCATTGTAAGATCTGAGGAGATAATGTAAATTATGTATCAATGGATAACCTATCATCTAGTTTTGGTGAGATTGAGTCGTTGTTATGTTTTGAGTCGTATTACTAGTTTTGTTCAGAGATGTAGAGCTCATATGGAGTCATTTTTTAGATGCATGAATTGTAATTGAGGGTCAGGTATCAAGTTGTGGAGCTTGGTGTGACAATGGTCAGACTCACAGAGCATGACACAATTTTTATGTAATGCAGGCACCGCCCTATTTTTCCAAAGATGAATAAAGAAGATAGATCTTTGTGGACGTAGCCCAAGGGGGGTGAACCATGGTAAACCATGGTTCCTATGTGTATGTTTTATATTATGTGTTACTTTTTCATGCTTATGATGAATGAATGGTTAATTGAATGAATCTGTTAGAGTTTATTTATAGCATGCACAATAATATCTATGATATTTCTGCAAAATGAATGTTAAAGGATAACATAATGGTAGATCTGAATGTTATAATAGAAGAAGGTACTTAAAGAAGAATAAAGTTATAAAATCCCCATCAACACCATATCTTCCATGATTGTCGACATATGCATCCTTCATTCACCCATAATCGATCTCGAGTGAGACTTCATTTGCATGAGGCATTTTTCTGGTTTTTTCCTGGAGTTATTAAAAGAGTGGATATTTAGGTTGAAGGATACTCATCCCACTAATTAGATAAGGACAGTAGAGTGGACTATTGATAATATTTCACGGTTGGAAAGGGTTAATAATAAATTCACGCACGTAGTAGATTTATGGTTAGACAATATTGTTGCAGGGTTTATTACTAAATTTTCTTTTGATACAACGAAGTCATATACTATTGTAGAGAAGGAGTTGTTGAAGGGACCGAAAGTATGGTACATTAGGTCTCTTTACACATCAATCAATATTTTTTTKCATGATAAAGGTTTCATGATAATGGAGTCAGACAACTAAATCACTCTACTTGCATGGGGGAGTCGAGGGAAGTACTAAGGAATATCTGAGATATGGAGAAGGCTCTGGAGAGAGGTCGAAAGAAGGAAGAAATGGACCTTATTATGATGGATGAGGAACAGAAGAGGGATATAATAAGGAAATTAGGTGTGACACATAATGGATGACCCTACCACTATAATATCAATAGTAAGAAGAGGGTAGCAGTCAAGCGAGAGGGCTTGGATAATAATGAGGAAGAGGTAGAGGATCTTTGTTTGATGGGGAAGATTGAGTATATTTTATGTGCCACATATGAGAGGAAACCCAGAGGTCATGAGTCCAACATAGAAGAAGGCTCTCCATTCTAGATATGAATTAGTGTGGAATCCACAACCCCATGTGTGACTAAGACATATGAAGAAGAGCTAGTTAGAAAACAAGTGATTAGTGGTAGATTGATTTTTGTAGGATGAGGGTCCAATGGAAAATCATGTAGAAGTATAAGTTCAACTAGAAGCAATCAGGTATATGCATCATGTAGAGCTGGTAGTACAACAAACTTCACAATGGAAGAACAAGATCCAACTATTAGGTTACCAAAGTTTCATCGAGAAGGGTCGGAGAACCTAGAGAAACATCTTTTCATTTGTGAAAATATTTGGGCAACTAAGTAGATTGTAGATGAATATACAAAGGTTGATAAGTTGAAAATCACATTCTGAGACCATGCATTAGACTGGTATATGGGCCTCGAAGTAAAAAACCCATAGGGAGCACAAACAATTGTCGCAAATGTGAAAAGGCCTTGATCAATGAATTTCGACGACCAAGTTTAGAGGATCAGTTCATGAATGAAATGATAGAGATCAAGCAAAATCCAAGAGAATCAGTATGGGAGATTGATAAGAAGTTCAAGAGGTTGAAATCTAAGTTGAAGTACCCTATTATTGATATGAAACATAGAAATTTGTTTGTTAATTCATTATTACCACACTTGAAGTATCCTTTGAGGAAAAAAAAATTCCAGAGTCAGGCTGAGGCTCCGCAAGTAGCCTTGCAATTGGAGAAAAATCAGTCCAAAGATACATATCCAGTTGTGGAAGAGATGTGAGAAAATATGAAGAACTTGACATTTCAGTTGAATCAAAATAAAGGTAAGGAAAAGTGAGAAGATGTTTGGTGTACATTATGCAAGACAGAAGGTCATCATAAGAATGAGTGTCCATTATTTGCACAGTATATAGGGGTAGGTATGCCAAATACTTTATCTTCAGGAGGACCATGGTGAAAGATATGTAGAACACATGGACATGATCCTTATCATTGTCCCATGATGCAGAAGTATTAGACAATGCCACATAGTATATTTTGTAATTTTTACAAGTCAGTAGGTCATGAAGACAAGGAATATAAAACTTTGGAGATAATGAAGGAGATGAATTCATATGCATACAAGGTGCAGGATGAATCGACGACAAGGAAATATGCATAGTAGTATGAAACAAAGCCACGATATAATAATGCATATTAGTTTCAAGGGAAACCACAATATAATACCATGCATCAGTTTCAACCAACACCACAGTATAATCAGTGACCTCATTATAATACACTACACAGAGATAATCAAGGGAAAAGAGGAGGCTTCAGAGGAGGAGTTTGCAGAGGAAGAGGATTTGAAGGAGGTAGAGGACCAACAGTATGCCACAACTGTCAAAAACTTGGACACTATGCAAGGGATTGTCCACAGCCACCTGCGACATGTATGTATTTTCACACAACATACCATGATACAAAATAATTTCCGACATTGTTGACAAAGAATCAAGATAAGAGGAACCAGAACAATCAGAATGTGCAATGGATTGCTATGGAAAACATATAAGAAGATAGAAATAAGATCAATATAGTTACTATAGGTGGAGCCAAGATAGGATCAAATGCAACAAAGAAGAACGAGGATCAACACTAGTGGGTCAAAAATAATGTAGCACATGAACAAAAGTTTGATGCGCGCAAAGAGAAGGAGATTTTCAAGGAGGCTAGACATGAGATTTTGAAGGAAAATGTTGTGTCCACTTCAGGAAAAAATCCAATAGATGATGTACCTGTCTATGACATGCCTCAACGTTTTTATCAAACCCAAAGAGAGAAGCCTTCAAAGCAAGTAAGTAATCTTAGAAACTTTTTGGTATCTTGTGTGAATTTATTGAATAATAAGTCATCTTTGCAAGTGTTACAAAATTTGTTGGAAAAGTGCCATTCTAGGGAGGAAGGGATAAAGACAATCAATCATGTCCATAGGAAGAGAAGGACAAGAAGGGAGTTCAGGTTGAATGCAAAAAATTGAGATTTCAATATGGGGGATATCATATTAGACTTAGGGTCTAAAGTTAATGTTCTGCCTAACAAGACATGGGAAGCTATGGGGGAACCCACACTAGGGTATTCACCTATTCAGTTGAAGTTATAAAATCAACATAGAGTGGTGTCAATCAAAATATTGAAGGGGATACCAGTATATCTATATGGTGTGCGCACCATGGAAAAATTTGACGTGATTGACATAGTAGATAACACTCAACCTTATCCAACTATGTTAGGACTAGATAGGGCTTTTGATAATCAAGATATTATTAATTTGAAGACTAGGAAGATGATATTTGAATCAGGAGAGTACATATTTATAACACCCTTTGATCCTTCAGAAGGAGGAAGATACATTGAACATGCGAAAGAAAATTTCATTACAAAAGATATAAATCAGTTGTATAGAACTACCACACACAAAGAGGATTACATCAAACCAACTGTAGATGGAATGTTGAGTTGGAGGAGTATTATTTCTTGTGCTTTAGACTCTGAAACAAGACTAGAAAAATGGAAACAAATATTACATGAATTATCTACCAGAATATGTGCTAGAATGATGCGCATGCTGAGATGGATTGGATGAGAGGTAAGAGAACCTCCTACTTTCTATGGCCAGAATAATTTGGAGGAATTTTTAAGAAGTTTTGAGATAGAATTTTTGGAAAATCAAAGATTATAATTATTATATATTACATTGAAGGAAACACCAACATGATAGTGGGGAAATCATAAGGAGGTGATCAATAACTGGTTTCAATGTAAAAGGTTATTGCACATTAGATTTGGCACAAAGTAGCAGAATAAATACTTGGAGAAGTATGATGGGATTGGACAACCCATAAATAATATCTATAGGTGTATGGTTCAATGGAGTTTGGTACCACCAGAGGAATGGTCACATCAATTTTTTCATACATTGGAAGGCATACCAAGGAACTAGTACACAAAACTAGAGCAACGCAGAGGAATTGCCAATTGGGAGGAAATGAAACAAAATTTTATTATTATATTTTCATTTGACCATGAAAATCCAATGGTCGATACAACACTGAAAGTGGTAAGAGATAGGATATTTGAAGAACCATAATTTAATATTTTCACAACATATCATAATCATAATAGACAGAATGTCAGACAATTGTTACACTGTTATCATGTGCAGAAGATGATCTAGCAGCAGAAGAAAACTCGTGCGACAGTCAAATACCAGAAGTAGAATGGGAAAGAGAAGTATAGGGACCACAATTAGATTTAGAATAATATTTTTCACCATTGAGTATCAATAATGTTAACATTGGAACAAAATAAAAGACAAAGATTGCAAGTATTGGTGATTATTGGGACAACCAGATAGTGGAAAGCATCATAGAGTTACCGCATGAGTATAACGACTTGTTTCCAGACACATTTTCATAAATGAAAGGGGTAACAGGAGAAAATGGAGAAATGAATATTCCTTTAAGACTAGATGCTAGACCTATAAGATAGAGATCTTACATATTGAATGCAGTATATAAGTAGAAAATGAAATCATAAATTGACAAGATGTTAGAAGTTGGTATCATAGAACCCGTGGAACAATCTGAATGGATCAAACCCGTGTTAGTATAGGATAAGAATCAAGGGAGAATAAGGATCTATGTTGACTTGAGGAAGCTGAATGATGCATGTTTACATGATCCTTTTCCTACCCCATTTACAGATGACGTACTGGATAATGTAGGAGGCCAAGAAGCATATTCGTTTACTAATGGGTTTTTAGGGTATCATTATATCACGAAAGCATGAGAAGATAGATATAATTTTTTTTTTACAACAAAATGAATATTATATCAGTATACGGTAATTCCTTTTGGGTTGAAGAATGTACCTACAATTTTTTCCAGAGTAGTAGTAGCATCCTTTAAGGATTTTGTTCATAAGTTTTTGGAAGTTTACTTGGATGATTGGACAATGTTTAGTTTATTGAAGGTTCATGTTGAAGTGTTAAGAATAATGTTAAATAGGTGTAGACAGTGTCATATCTCATTGAACATTAAGAAATGTATTTTCAACACAATTTTTTGGATATTGCTAGGACATGTGGTGTGTAAACAGGGCCTACTGGTGGATCCTGCGAAAATTGTTGTCATGGTTAACTTACCACCACCTAAGTCAGTGCGCTAGTTAAAATATACACTTGGACATACAGGTCACTATAAGAAGTTTATAAGAGGATATGCACATATTACTAGGCCAATGGAGAATTTGTTGAAGAAGAACAACAAGTATCAGTGGAATGATGAGTGCCAATAGAGTTTGGATATTTTGAAGGAAAAGATGGTGAATGCACCAATTTTAGTGTTTCTAGATTGGTCAAAATAATTTCATGTGAATGTGGATGAATCATCAATATCACTTGGAGAAGTATTGACACAGTGAGGAGAAGGTGATATAGACCAATCTATAACATTTGCAAGCATGAAGTTGTCATATTTAGAATAGAACTACAATACTAATAAAAGGGAAGGGTTGGCTATGGTATATTCATTGCATAAATTTAGACATATTTGTTAGGCCAACATTTCAAGATGTTTACAGATCATTCTTCTCTTAGATATTTAGTCAATAAGCCAGTGTTGGGGGGAAGAATATGCAAATGGATATTGTTATTCCAAGAATTTGACTTTGAAGTAGTGGTGAATCCTGGAACACTAAATGCAGGAACAAATAATTTATATAGAATAACCAATGGAGAAGAACCAAGCAGTTTGGAAGACAACTTTCCTGATGCACAAATATTTTCAGTCCATATTGTTGATGAATATTTTGCTGACATTACTAAGTTTCTGGGTACAAGAGTTTCCAAAAAGTAATTTAATACCGTGAAGAAGAAGAACTTGGTATTTAGAGCTGCAAAATATCAACTAATTGCATGACACTTATATAATCTCGGAGCATATAACATTCTAAGGAGACGTGTTATGGAACATGAACGTTCCATCATTTTGGCAAAAGCACATGAAGGCATAGTTGGAGGTCATTTTATAGGGAAGGCTATTGCACATAAGGTATTGTGTGTAGAACTTTGGTGTCCAATAGTTCATAAAGATGCAAAGGAGTACTATCAGAATTGTGATGTTTGTCAAAGATTTGGAAAATCATCTAGAAGGGATGAGATGCCCTTGAGACCCCGGATAACTTTAAAGGTGTTTGATAAATGGGAAGTGGATTTTGTAGGACTGATTAATCCACTAGCAAGAATATCAGGGGAAAGATATATAATTACAACGAAAGAATACTTAACTAGATGATCTTAGTCAACAACAGTGAAAAATTGCAACACAGAGACTGCAACACACTTTCTATTTGAGCAGGTAGTTACAAGGTTTGGATGCCTAAGAATTTTGATGAGAGATCAAGGGACTCATTTTATTAATAGTACAATTGAGGAAATGCTTGAACAATTTGAGATACATCATCAGAAGAGAACTCCATATCATCCTCGAGCTAATGGACCAGTGGAATCATTTAACATGATATTGGAGAATGCCTTGACCAATATTTGCAATGTGAACAGGGATGACCGGGACTTGAATGTACCACTAGTGTTATGGTCCTATAGAATTACATGCAAGAAGATAATAGGGAAGACACTCTTCATATTGGTGTATGGACATGAAGCAATAGTTCCCTTGGAGAATTTAATACCTAGTATGTGCATTGAAGTTATTACAGACATGACAGAAAGAGGCGTAGTACATGAAATATTGGCTCAACTCATTGAACTTGAAGAAGATAGAATTATAGTTGGTTTCCATCAGGAGGTACATAAAGCAAAGGATAAAGCCTGGCATGAAATATACATAAAGAATAAGAAATTTAAGGAAGGATATATGGTTCTCCTCTATGATAGTAAATATTTACAGCACTGATGGGTGTTCTATATGAACTAAAAAGACACTAAAAACCCTTAATTAAATTTTCAACTCGGGGTAAGTAAACTTAGAGTTGTAGCAAAATATATGCCAAAGGTAGAAGGCCTGGTAGGAGTATAGTCTAACTAATGAAGGTAGCTATCTAAGGCTAATCTACTCAAGCAAAGCTATCTAATGAGAAAACCCTACTAAGAAAATTGAAACTTGGTAACCTAAGTACTTTTGGGCCAAGGATCGATGGATAGTCCTAAGAAAAGTAATTCAAAAACCCTATTCAAAGAAAACTAGTTCACCAATAAGAAACTACAAACTACTAAGCATAATAATGAGAAACTAACAAAAGAAAACTATTTTAACTTGCCAACCTCCATTCAATGATCAACTATCATATGAAAGCAAATAAATAAACAAGAAAGCAAAGACATCTAACTAACCTACTAAAGCAAATAGAAAATTAAGCAAAAACAACTATCTAACCTACTAAAGCAATAGACAAGTAAGAAAAGACAACTAACTAACCTACTAAAGAAAATAGGAAAGTAAGAAAAAACAACTAACTACTGCAAGCAATCAAATTAAAACTTCTCATTGAACAACTATCTAGCCTAAGAGGCAAGTGGACTAAATGCTCAATGAAAAACTATTTCTAATGCATGAAAGGAAATCTATTTTATTCAAAGCAAGAAGAACTACCAACTAATGCTTAATCTATGATAAGTAAAATACTATCTAATCTATCAAAGCAAAGTCTATCTATCCTACAACAACAATAAAACTTTATTCTAATCTATGAAAGAAAGAAACTATATCTTTTGATCTACAAAAGAAAGAAAACTATCTCTTCTAATCTACGAAAGCAAGAAACTATCTTTAATCTACGAAAATAGGAAAACTATCTTTTAAACTATGAAAATTCAAATATAATTCTGGTGGTTGTGTGAATGTCTTCGGTGTCGGATAATATCTCGATGGCACTTGACAAAAAAAGACAATTCCAGTGGTATAAGCTCAACACTAATCTCAATGGCAAAGTGAAAGGTATGGATTAAACAATCCAATGAGAATTTAGCCATGACAAAACAATGTTAAATACCCTGCATATTCATGTATAAACCATCAACAACATAACAAGATCATCATTATACTTCTACACTATGTAAGAAAAACTAAATTCAACAATTAACTAAGAAATATAATTGCAATTTAATTCTAGGAAAGCAAATTATGTAAAATGAAACTATGTTATGTCTATTCTAACAATTCAAACTGCAATAAGGAAATGATTAAAAAGAAAAATTAAAGTATGATATTGAAAAGTAAAGTAACAATCTACATTAATCAACAAATAATTAAAAGAGATCTATATGAAACTGAAATAAGAAAGCTATAATTAAAAACTGGAATTAATTCTATCCATCCATCAAATCCCTGTCAAAGAAAACCCAAATCAAACTCTGTTCTATTCTAATTAAACTTTGTTTTAAGCTTGACTATAAAATCATAAATCAACGCATAATCTAACATCTAATTACATATGGGGTTAGTATATAGATTTGCAAGTCTATTCCTAATCTACAAGATCAATGCATGCTAACACATCTTATCATTCTAACCTGCAATAGAAAATCAAAACAATTAAACTACAACGAACTAATTAACACAATAAAAATATGCATGTACAGAAAATAAAGAGAACAATTAAATTAGGAGATGAATAAACAAACATGAAGACAGTTACCAGACTGTTGGTGGGCCCCCCTGCAAGTCGTGGTCACTTCCTAAAAGTACACCACGTGCTCAGCAAGATGAATTCACCATAAAAACTCAAAAACACAGTTCTGGCATAATTTGTCAATGTAAAAACTTAAAACAGAGTAAAATCGTTTTTCTGTCTATCACACTGACAATACTAATGCTTATGATACTTAACAATCATGTGACCACCTCAATGGTATTTATAAAGTTTACATACCAAGTGGTCGACCATAGGAGGTTCGAACCACTTCTAATTTCGGAAAATTACAATAAATGATGCCCTAACTGATAAAACAAAGAGAGCCAATAATTGCCCCCTTGAGCAACTGAAACTGAGTTCTCAGGAGCTCAGTAGCTAGAGGGGGAAAGCATGAACAAAACCCACGTGTATGATTTTCCCATCACTAGCCACCAATTCCATAACTGCCAAGTCGCCCTACGTTTTTGTGCAATACGCAGTGCTGGACAGAGTGTCGGATCAAGTGGTGGAACAAGTACTGGAAGGAGTGCCAAATCAAGTGCCGGAAGAAAAAGCGTGGTGCATTTTTTCTTTGTAACACCAGAAAAACATGAATTAGATCTTGGTAATCATAAAACATGATGAATTATATGTAATACAATCATTAAACATGAATCACACGTACCTTATGTCGATCATACCGTTTTATCATGAAATTCTTCAAAAAGCTCCTTTAAAATATGAAAAACAAATATGTACATGCGGAAAAAGTGTATAATAATAGTCATAAAAGTGATCATATCTCGGGCCCAAAAAGCACCCAAGGAAGCTTAGAATGCATTGGCTAGGGCCATATGAGATAAA
>ML815519.1:58706-72913 GCA_009831015.1 Picea engelmannii
ATGTGGAAGATATTATGTCAACGTAAAGTGAATCAATTAGCCATAGAAAGAAGAAACAAAAATAAACTAGGCAGGATAATATCAAAACCCTAGTGTATCAATAAACACTAAGGAAGAAAACCCAGGAGCGACAGACATAGAGGGAGAACATAATGAAGAAGATAGTGAGAAGACCGAATCAGACAAACCAAAGACATTGAAAACCCCTAGAGAAGAGGAACCCCCATAGGTCAAGGAAGAAAATGATGCAGATCATGAAATGGAGGAGGAAGAACAGATCGGGATAGCAAGGCCATCAAAAAGAAACATGAGGCCAACAGTAACAACACACAAACAAAAACATGTGTCACTTTCATTTCCCCACATTCTATATTCAATCATAGTTGCAAAAGATATGATGGGGTTTGTTTGCAAGATAAATTATGTAGACCAAGATGTGACAAAAGTAGTTAAATTTCCATATCTTGTGCAGGATATTTACATGGAGAAGAAAAGGGTAAAGTTGTTAGGAATCCTAATACTAGAACCCAAACTATGGATTACAGGACTTTACAACTCTGGAATAATGAATTTATTGGAAATACCTCACTTCGGAAGTGGGAAGGAAATTACGTAAAGTGAAACTATGCTATGTCTATTCGAACAATTCAAACTGTAATAAAGAAATGATTAAAAACAAAAATTAAAGTATGATATTGAAAAGTAAAGTAACAATCTACATTAACCAACTGCTAATTAAACAATATCTATATAAAACTGAAATAAGCAAGCTATAATTAAAAACTGGAATTAATGCTATCCATCCATCAAATCCCTGTCAAAGAAAACCCAAATCAAACTTTGTTCTATTCTAATTAAACTTTGTTTTAAACTTGACTAAAAAATCATAAATAAAATCATAATCTAACATTTAATTGCATATGGGGTTAGTATAGAGACTTGCAAGTCTATTCCTAATCTACATGCTAACACATCTTATCATTCTAACCTGCAAAAGAAAATCAAAACAATTAAACTACAACGAACTAATTAACACAATAAAAATATGCATGTACAGAAAATAAAGAGAACAATTAAATTAGGAGATGCATAAAAAAACATGAAGACAGTTACCAGACTACTGGTGGGCCCCCCAGCAAGTCGTGATCACTTCCTAAAAGTACACCATGCGCTCAACAAGATGAATTCACCATAAAAACTCAAAAACGTAGTTCTGGCATAATCTGGCAATGTAAAAACTTAAAACAGAGTAAAATCATTTTTTTGTCTATCACACTGACAATTCTAATGCTTATGCTACTTAACAATCATCTGATGACCTTAGTGGTATTTATAACATTTACAGACCAAGTAGTCGGCCACAGGAGGGTCGAACCATTTCTAATTTCGACAAATTACAATAAATGATGCCCTAAATGATAAGACAGAGCGAGCCAATAATCGCCCTCTTGAGAAACTGAAACTGAGTTGTCAGGAGCTCAGTAGCTGGAGGGGGTAAGAATGAACAAAACCCACGTCCCCTATTTTCCCATCACTAGCTGCCAATACCATAACCGCCAAGTCACCCTACGTTTTTTTGCAATACGCAGTGCCAGACAAAGTGTCGGATCAAGTGCCAGAACAAGTACTGGAAGGAGTGTCGGATCAAGTGTCGGAAGCAAAAATGTGGTGTGTTTTTTCCCCGTAACACCATAAAAACATGAATTAGATCTTAGTAATCATAAAACATGATGAATTATTCATAATACAATCATTAAACATGAATCACATGTACCTTATGTCGATCATACCATTTTATCATAAAATTCTTCAAAAAGATCCTTTAAAATATGAAAAACACATATGTACGTGTGACAAAAGTGTATAATAATCATCATAAAAGTGATCATATCTCAGGCCCAACATTACCCCCACACTTACGATTTTGCAGGTCCCACTGCAAACAAAAATAATTTACCCCTCATGACTAGGCTTGCTGAGGAGGATCGGCTTTGGAAGCTTCTCCTTATTGCTGTGAAGACTTAGCCTTGTGCCTCTTGTGTTGCTTCAAATGTTCTTTGAGGCTGTGGTTAGATTTGGTCATCTCATCGACCAATGGTTGAAGAGAGTTAACTTTTGTTTGAAGGAATGCATTGTCATGATGAAGGTGTGTATCTATTGACTTCCTCTCTTCTAATTGTTGGAGAAGCTGATGGTTTTCCTTTTGTAGCTCCTCTATGGTTGGGGTAGAATTGATGATCTCCGAGGAAGTCTTAGATCCTTTGAGGGATGTGGAAAATATATCAGTTTTAGGATCTAGAGTGGGCATGGGTGAAGTAGGAGTGATAGGAGATTGGTAAGGTGAGGTAGGTTATGATTTTGTTTTCCTTAGTGGCTCTAATCCATCCGCAGAAACTTCCCTATGTTTCTTATGAGGGCTCTCAAGGTCGGAGGATACTTGGATAGGATCTGAAGCAGGTGGAGGTTTTTCATAAGGATTGGTTCTTGTGCTCCGGGTACTCTTCCGAAAGGGTCCTTTACCAAATCGATTGGCTCCCCTCTTGTTTGTGGGAATGATGGGAAAGTCTTTTTGCATTACTTCTTGGAGATTTTTAGGTGTAGGATCAAGAGAGAGTGAAGGCATTGGGGGGTTAACAATAGGCTTCTTTTGGTCTTTGCTCTTGGTCTTTTTACCCGATGAAGAAGTAGAGATATCAACAATCTTTTGGTATTGTTCTGGAAAAGAGAGGGTTTGTGCAAGGGGGTTTGGAGTTCTTGGAGAGCGTGGTTTGGATGGAGAGATAGTTTTTAGGCTAAGTGGATTTTTGTTGGTCTTAATTGTCAAGTTAGGGTTTGCAAATTGGTAGATAAAGGCATCCCAATTTTTCCCCTGTTTCTCTAGTTCGGCAAGAACGAGGAGTTTGATCAAGCCATGGTGGAAGAGACTATTGTGGGGGTTAGTCACATTTTTCCTCACTTGAGAGGACATCTTCTCAAAGATTTTGAGAAAATAGAAGGTGAATTTCAAAGGTTTGTTGAACAAAAAATGATCCAACAATATGAAATGAAAATCTTTGAAGATGGAGTATCTACCTTCACATGTAATTAGCCTTGTGATGACAATGAGGGGGTTAATCAATTCTACCTTTATCCACTCCTTAGCATACCCTTTTTCTCCTAAAATGCTCTTGAATTCGGGCTTAAAAACCATGTTATAATCTATGTTAAGTGCATTTTCACCTCTTATAATGGATAGCCTGCAAATTTGAAGTGTTTTTGACAATCACAGTAGTTAATGAGCAGAGGCAGAATGCTCCATGCTCACTCAATATTATTGCATATGACATATAATTTCAAAAACCTACAATGAATAGGTTATAGCAAGCATAAAAATGTATTTTCAAACCTACAATATGAAGCTTGTAATGAAATGATAAACCGATAAAGAGTGGTCTATTAAGTATATGTTCAATGATTTATAGCACACAGGAGTTAAGCATTTCAAAAATAACATGACTATCAATGTAATAACCTGTATCATGGTTATAATAAAAAAATTCTTGCAAATACTTATTTCTCTAGGCAATGATCATTTGTTAGCTCATGAACCCCTCCCCCACACCTAAGTATTGGGACTCACAATCAAAAGTATAGGAAACCAGTTAGTATCCCCAATAGTCGAAGATTTATAGTATGTCAAGTGTAAAAATAAAGTTTCACAGATTGGTATAACGAGACGGTTAGCATATGGCCCCACCTATAGGATAAGAGATCCCATATATAGATAAGAAGAGGTAGGCAAGAGAGTTTCAATATAGTCTTAGAGTTTTTTCCCAATGGAAATTTGATGGAGTTCATTAACCTTAGCTTAACCACACATACTTCATGTAAAATTTGTCTGCAAGTAATGCCGTACATCAGGACAAGTTTAAATTTATTATTTATTTTTGTCAGATTACCATCCTCGCTAGGTAGAATGCCCCGCTGCCAGCAAGCTTATTCAGTACTCCGGCGAGTTTACCTAGTCATACCACAGGCCAGTACCCGTTGCCAGTAGACCTGTTTAGTATCCCGATAGGTTAGCCTCTTAAACCATTAGAAACTGGCCCTCCATCCTTTAAGATTTTAGTATAAGATTACTTATGTAATAAGATGGGGGAACAGCTCTGAAAACAACCTTTTCTTTCTCTTTTTTCAATTGGGATGGTATTTATGTTAGAGGATGAATTTTCGTTATATTACTTAGTGATTTTACCGATGTAAGGGGTACTTAAGAGGACGTGGCCTATCTAAAGATATGATATAATCAAGCTATTTAGTGTGTAGTGGATGGTACCATTGAGAAAGAACAAAAAGGTATCTCTAGGCTCAACTTACTTTCTTCCTTTGTATTTATTGTGATGTTTCCATGACTAACCACTTATTAGACTTCCTTGTTACTCTTTGATAAAGACACTTGACTCACTTACTCAGTTTTATTGGAAAAACTGTACGAGAGACCTCTAGGCTTGATAGTTATGGTATCACTTCCTTATACAGTGGTGAAGTGTTTCAAGAAAAACTACTTTAGAATGCCTTAAAAAATGAGAATGTTTGCAAAAATATGGCTAACTACAGTAAGTCAATATTCATTTGATGCTTTAGTGGACACAAAATTCAAGTATAACAAATGTTTTGAGGAAAGAACCTTGAAACTGTGTACTCCTGGTGAAATAAATACTTACAAAAATATCTAGAATTTCCTTATTAACAAAATTCAAAAACTATTTACATATGTACAGTGGGAAATTCAAAAAAAAATTTCAAGAACAAGGGGGGACTTCCCCATCTACTAAGGCCAATGCCTTGTTAGTTGAAATGACCTGTAGAAAATCCTCTATGGAAATGGGCTTATGATAAAACTTAAGTCGATGTCCATTTACCACAAAGGAGACTTGTCCATCGCCAATTGTTTTAATTTTTACAGCTCCATTGTCATATACAGTGTCTACCTCGTAAGGGCCCAACCAATGGGTGGTAAGTTTTCCTTTGAAGGTTTTGAATCGGGAATCAAACAATAGAGCCCAATCACCAGGTTGTAAGTGTTTCTTCTTGATAAGCTTGTCATGCCACTTGATCCTCTGGTTTTGGACTAATATTGTCCGTTGGATGGCATCTTGCCTGATTTCATCCAACTCATTCAATTATAGGGCTCGTTGCTTATGAGCCTCATCCAGGTTCAATCCTAATTTTGCGGCAATACGAAAGGTCCTTACTTGGAATTCTATAGGTAAAAGTACTTGTTTCCCGTACACTATCTCATAAGGGGTATGCCCAGTGGTATTCCTCCAGGTAGTCCGGTATGCCCACAAAGCCTTTGGGAGTCTGTCAGCCCAATCCCAGTGATGTAATTGAACAGTCTTGGTCAAGATGGCTTCCAGAAATTTGTTTGTAGATTCTACCTGACCATTGGCTTGTGGGTGGTATGGAGAAGATTTACAATGTTTAATGCCATATTTCTCTATTAGCTCTTTCATAAGCTTAGAAGTGAATTGAGTGCCTTGGTCGATAACAATTTCATGAGGGACGTTGAAGTAGGTAAATATGTCTTCATAGATAAATTTGACAACAGACTTATCTGTAGCCATTAATAGGGATTTTGCCTCTGCCCATTTGGTGACATAGTCCTTACAAACCAAAATATAGTTCTTCCTACGGGACATGGGTGAAATTGGTCCTACAAAGTCAAGGGCCCATTTTTCGAAGGGTTCTATCATAACTTTGGCATGCAAAGGCATTTCGTCATCTAACGTAGGTCTTCCTATCCTTTTGCAACTATCACAACTTCTCACATGCTTGGCAACATATTTGAAAATTATAGGCCAATAGTAACCCGAATGTAACACTTTATATGTTGTACGTTTTTCAGAAAAGTGGCCACCACATGGTCCAGCATGACAACTTCGTAGTATATCAGGTACCTCGTCCTCTCGGACACATCTACAAATAATCAAATCAGGACCTGTGCAAAAATGATCATGACCAACCCAAGAGTAATTAGCACTTTGTGTAATAATTTTCTGCTTTTCATGAGGTGACAAATGAGACGGTAACTTCCTAGTGGCCATATAGTTTGCCATATCTTCAAACCATGGGGTATTGACATAAAGGGAAAAGAGGTTCTCATATGGGAAACTATCATCTATAGGGATATCATCATCCTCATTTTTTATTCGGTAAAGAAATTCAACTACTACATTATCCTTTCTAGGTCGGTCAATCACAGTAATATTAAATTCTTTCAATAACAAAAGCCACTTGGTCACTCGATCATTAGTTATAGTTTTGTTCATGAGGAATCTAATGGAAGAATGATTGGTATGTAAAAATACTTCATAACTTGTAATGTAATGATGAAATTTGTTGATAGCATGAACAACTGCCAAGAATTCCTTCTCAGTGACTGTGTAGTTTAACTTGGCAGGGAACAAGTTCTTTCTTACAAAATAAATGGCATAGGACTACTGGCCCTCTTTCTACCATAATACCCCTCCTATTGCAGTGTCAGAGGCATCAGTTAATATATGAACCCTCCTATTGCGGTGTTGGAGGCATCAGTGGATATATGAAATGGGAGAGTCCAATTGGGCCCTCTAAGAACTGGTGCCATAGAAAACTTAGATTTCAGGGTTTCAAAGGCAATTTGACACTGCTCAGTCCAAACAAAGTCAACATATTTTATTAATAATCCAAACATTGGTGCAGTAATATTTGTAAAATTTTCAATAAACCACCAGTAATATCCAGCATGTCCAAGAAAGATTCTTACCTCTTTATAAGTCTTGGGGGGTGGGAGTTTGATAATGACCTCAATCTTTGAAGGATCGACTTTTATTCCTTCATATGAAACATGATGTCCTAGAACCACTCCTTCAGTTAACAACATTTTTCATTTTTCATGACTTAGAGATAGGTTCATTTCCTGGCATCTTATGAGGACTTTTTCTAAGTTGTCTAAGGCTTCCTAGTAAGTGTTTCCATATATTGTGAAGTCATCCATGTAGACCTCCACACAATCATGAATATGATCGGAAAATATCCCTAATATTGCTCGTTGAAAAGTGGTAGGGGCATTACACAATCCAAATGGTAAGACACTATAGGCATAGGTTCCCCAAGGACAAGTAAAGGTAGTCTTGTCCTAGTCCTCGGGTGCTATAAGAATCTGATTGTACCCACTATACCCATCTAGAAAGGAGAAATACTTCTTTCCAGACAAGGTATCTAGAACCTGGTCAATGAAAGGGAGAGGAAAGTAGTCTTTCAGAGTGGCCTTGTTGAGTTCCTGGAAATAAAAACAAATTATCCATTTCCCGATCACTTTCTTTGGAACCACTACAAGTGGGGATACCCACTTATTGTCGAATATGGGATAGATAAATCCGACATTTAACAACTTTTGGATTTCCTCCTTGACTATGTTTTTGAGTGTTGGGTTAATCCTTCTCTAGGGTTTCCTAACAGGTGTTACTTCCCCCTGTTTATATATGTGATGGATGCATGTGTTAGGGTGTATACCCTTCATGTCAGTGTATTCCCAGGAAAATGCTTCCGATTGTTCTTTAAGTATATCTACTAATTGTTTATGTTGGTCTGCATCTAGCCCAGAGTTTATATGTAAAAAATTCCCTGGACTAATCTCGTAGGGCATAGTATAAGACATGGCAGACTCATCTATTTTGAAAATAGATGTCATTGACAAAATGGATGGGTATAATTGTTCTTGAAATTCTTCCCCAAACATATACTCGAATTGGGGAAAAGATTGTGGAAAATCCACACAGGTGATAGTAGAAATGAACTGGTTTAGCACATTTTCTATTGTGTTCTCCTAAAGTGCCCATGCATGGTCACTTGGCAATGCAGGTTCTTCCCATTCCTCATTCTCATATGGGCATTCAAGCCACCATAGGTTCTCCATAATATGTTGAGCTGGAGGGTAAATGGTGAGCTTTTGGATAGAGAGACCATTTGAGATGGTCATTTCTCCTTCTCTATAGCCAATAAATGCATTGGCTATGGCTAGCCAAGGCCTTCCCAAAATAATGGGATGGCCTTTGGTAGGATCCTTTGAATGAATGACAAGAAAATCTATGGGGTACTCCCATGAAGCTAAGGTAACCATGATATCATATAAAATTCCTTCAGGTATAACCCTAGTCTTATCCGCTAGTTCCAAAATGGTTGGGGTAGGCTAAAGGAGAGGTTGTAACTGTAATTATTCCAAGGTAGTAGCGGTCATAATATTGACAGTTGTCCCTAGGTCTATGAGAGTGTTTCTAATGGAGACCTCATTAATAGTTATAGTCACTACAGGGTTCCCTGGGTTCCCATATTTTTCTAGTTTTGGCTACTCTGATATGTACTCGGAGAGTCCTCCTATCAAGTGTACTATAGGAGGATCTTTTTGCTTCATACCTAGATTCTTGATACACAATTTTTTGACTACCTTACTATAGATCAGAATGTCTTTAATGGCTTGAAGCAGGGGAATCTTGACAGAAATATTTTTCAATTCATTCAAAATGTCAAATTCTGGTCGGGTGGTAGGTTTCTCGATTACCAATTAGTCTGGATAAGGAGGGACCTTCATAATTTGTGAAGGTTCATTTTGGGGAATCTCGGGTTCTTGATTCTTCAGGATAATAACATCTTCCTGCCTAGTGTTATCCGTGGGTTGTTTGGTGGTTTCTTCTTCTTCTTCTTCCTGGATCACCACTGAAGGTCTCTACCTATCTATAACTTTTCCCAATCTTAGTTGAATTTTCTGTAATGGAACAGGAGTAATAACATACGTTGGGAAGGCATGCATCTCAACATTATGAAGAGGTTGAGGGGGCTTATATTAGGATTTGGCACTGGCTGTGCTGGTAATAGTGTCAGTCTCGGGGAGATTTCATTTTTATATTGTAGTTGTTGTTGTTGTGGAATAGGAAGTAAAGGTGGTGGAACAAAACCTGGCAGAAGTTGTGGAGTGTTCGATGAGATATGAGGATAAGGATGGTTGGACATAAGGATAGGTGGAGCTTGACGATTTCCTTGGTTGTGTCCTCCCCTCCATCCTTGAATCCAAGGATGTTGGTACTAAGTAGACCAATGTTTCCAACCTGGTGAGTTCCATTGTTGTTGTTGATAATAGGGTGGAACTTGAGACTATAGATCCAGGTATGTGGGTTGATTCCTAGGCTGCCATGGCCTCCTAGGTGCATAAGAAGACTCCCCTGGATATCCACTCCTATAGATGGCTAATAAACTAGGCAATAATGGACATTTTTCAGTCACATGGTCTTATGTACAGAAGCTACAAACTGAAATGTTATCTAATGGGAATTCCCTTGAGGAATGCTTCCTCCTGCATCTTGGGCAATATATGCTCATTGCTGCATTTTCCTCTTCCTGTTTCTTTTTTATTTTTAGGGTTTCCAACTGGGAACCTATTATGCTTAAGATATATGTCTTGAAGTTCTCTAAAAGGTTCCCTATCTCGGTTCTCGTAATACCACCTGAACTAACTAGTTTTAAGCTTCTATTGTAACAGTCCCAAACATTCTTTCCTGTTTTGGCTCTACTCCTTGAGTAGTTTTTACACATTTCACATATTTCAGCAAAAGGTTTATGAGAGATGTCACCTGATGCCATCAAGTTAAGCATTTCTAGACATTCTTCTGAAATTCCCTTAAGGAAAAGATCCCTAATTGCATCCTATGGGATGTCATAGTATTTTGACCTCTGGGAGATGTAACCAAATCTTTCCATATAATCTTCAAGGGTCTCATCTTCTAATTGTTGGATTTTAAAGATGTCATTACGAGACTCTTTGGTATTGCAGTAGTCTTGGTATTTCTTAAGAAATATGTCTTTCATGGCTTCCCAAGACCTAATACTAGATTCTCCCAACCCCATGAACCATCTTAGTGCAGAGTCTTTAAGGGTGGCAGGAAAGAGTTTTAATTTCCGGTCATCTTGTATGTAGTTGTAGCTCCTACACAAGATGTCAAATTCAAATAGGAAGGTGTCGGGATCTTCACTATTTTTACCATAAAAGGTAGGTAGTGTTGAGAGAGGAATATTCTTCATGTTGACATTTGGAGTGGTGTCCAAAATCAGAAATCTGAAAGTAGTTTCGGTTTGGTTTTCAGTTTCTTCTTCCTCTCCATGTCTTACATTGTTATGGTCCTCCTGATCATCCATATTGGCTTGGCTTCCAAAAAGAGAGTACCTAGGTGGTTTTACCTTTGAAGAAAACAAGGTTTCCCTTTGATGGAAAGGTCTTCCTACGGATTGGATATATGGGACTCTACTCGAGCTGATTGAGACTATTGGTGCCAAAGTTTCTGTGTTAGTTTGAGAGATTATTACATTGATTGAACTACCAAACAAAAGATTCACCTATTCAGGGTCTATGATATCTTTAAAGTTAGGGTCCCCTTGTGGTGATGTAAAAGCAAAGGTTGTATTGTTTGGTTCTGTGGAAGACTCGAGTGGTCTTGCCTCCTGTCCCAATATGATTGATGCTTCAATTTCTTGTTCTATAGTGCTCCCTGTATTAGTCTCTTCAGAGACTATTTTATCTCTTTGAGTTGAGCTAGCTTCTGTTTTTCAGTATCGGTCTGTGGATTTTATAAGAGGAACGTTCCTTCCCCCAAAGAGATCGGAAGGAACCTTGGTTGAAAGGTCTAATTTTAATTTAATGTATCTACCTTGTGGGTCTCTAGGCCCATTCATGAAAGAAAGAAAAAACAAAAACAAAAAGATACCATTTGATTTCTAGGTCTATTTATAAAAAAAACAAAAAAGAAAAACTACTATTGGGTTTGGGGGAACCTGCTATAATAGATGCATGGGTTCTTACCTCTCATCATAAATTTCCCCCACTACCAAACTAATGCTAAGGTCTAGAAATGATATAATTCCTAACTACTTATTACCTTGAGACAACTCCCCAGTAACGACACCAAAAATGATGGGTGTTCTATATGCACTAAAAAGACACTAAAAACCCTTAATTAAATTGTCAACCTAGGGTAAGTAAACTTAGATTTGTAGCAAAATATATGCCAAAGGTAGAAAGGCTGGTAGGAGTATAGTCTAACTAATGAAGGTAGCTATCTAAGGCTAATCTACTCAAGCAAAGCTATCTAATGAGAAAACCCTACTAAGAAAATTGAAACTCGATAACCTAAGTACTTTTGGGCCAAGGATCAATGGATAGTCCTAAGAAAAGCAAGTCAAAAACCCTATTCAAAGCAAACTAGTTCAACAATAAGAAAAGGAAAACTACTAAGCATAATAATGAGCAACTAACAAAAGCAAACTATTTTAACTTGCCAACCTCAATTCAATGAGAAACTATCCTATGAAAGAAAATAAATAAACAAGCAAGCAAAGACACCTAACTAACCTACTAAAGCAAATAGACAAGTATGCAAAAACAATTATCTAACCTACTAAAGCAATAGACAAGTAAGAAAAGACAACTAACTAAACTACTAAAGCAAATAGACAAGTAAGCAAAAACAACTAACTACTGTAAGCAATCAAAATAAAACTTCTCATTGAATAACTATCTAGCCTAAGAGGCAAGTGGACTAAATGCTCAATCCAAAACTATTTCTAATGCATGAAAGGAAATCTATTTTATTGAAAGCATGAAGAACTACCAACTAATGCTTAATCTATGATAAGTAAACTACTATCTAATCTATCAAAGCAAAGTCTATCTATCCTACAGCAACAATAAAACTTTATTATAATCTATGAAAGCAAGAAACTATATCTTCTGATCTACAAAAGCAAGAAAACGATCTCTTCTAATCTATGAAAGCAAGAAACTATATTTAATCTACGAAAATAGGAAAACTATCTTTTAACCTATGACAATTCAAATGTAATGTTGGTGGTTGTGTGAATGTCTTCGGTGTCGGATAATATCTCGATGGCACTTGACAACAAAGGAAAATTCAAGTGGTATAAGCTCAACACTAATCTCAATGGCAAATTGAAAGGTATGGATTAAACAATACAATGAGAATTTAGCCATGACAAAACAATGTTAAATACCCTGCATATTCATGTATAAAACATCAACAACATAACGAAATCATCATTATACTTCTACAATATGTAAGCAAAACTAGATTCAACCATTAACTAAGAAATATAATTGCAATTTAATTCTAGGAAAGGAAATTACGTAAAATGAAACTATGTTATGTTTGTTCTAACAATTCAAACTGCAATAAGGAAATGATTAAAAACATAAATTAAAGTATGATATTGAAAAGTAAACTAACAATCTACATTAACCAACAACTAATTAATTGAGATGTATATAAAACTGAAATAACCAAGCTACAATTAAAAACTGGAATTAATTCTATCTATCCATCAAATCCTTGTCAAAGAAAACCCAAATCAAACTCTATTCTATTCTAATTAAACTATGTTTTAAACTTGACTATAAAATCATAAATCAAAGCATAATCTAACATCTAATTGCATATGGGGTTAGTATAGAGACTTGCAAGTCTGTTCCTAATCTACAATATCAATGCATGCTAACACATCTTATCATTCTAACCTACAAAAGAAAATTAAAACAATTAAACTACAACGAACTAATTAACACAATAAAAATATGCATGTACAGAAAATAAAGAGAACAATTAAATTAGGAGATGCATAAAAAAACATGAAGACTGTTACCAGACTGTTGGTGCCCCCCCCAACAAGTCGTGGTCACTTCCTAAAAGTACACCATGTGCTCAGCAAGATGAATTCACCATAAAAACTCAAAAACACAGTTCTGGCATAATTTGGCAATGTAAAAACTTAAAACAGAGTAAAATCATTTTTCTGTCTATCACACTGACAATTCTAATGCTTATGATACTTAACAATCATTTGACCACCTCAGTGGTATTTATAAAGTTTACAGACCAAGTGGTCGACCATAGGAGGGTCGAACCACTTCTAATTTCAGCAAATTACAACAAATGATGCCCTAACTGATAAAACAGAGAGAGCCAATAATCACCCCCTTGAGCAACTGAAACTAAGTTCTCAGGAGCTCAATAGCTGGAGGGGAAAAGCATGAACAAAACCCACGTGCCTGATTTCCCATCATTTGCCTCCAATACCATAACCGCCAAGTTGCCCTATGTTTTTGTGCAATATGCAGTGCTGGATAGAGTGTCAGATCAAGTGCTGAAACGAGTACTGGAAGGAGTTCCAAATCAAGTGCTGGAAGAAAAAGCGTGGTGCGTTTTTTCCCTGTAACACTAGAAAAACGCGAATTAGATCTTGGTAATCATAAAACATGATGAATTATACGTAATAGAATCATTAAACATGAATCACACGTACCTTATGTCGATCATACTATTTTATCATGAAATTCTTCAAAAATCTCCTTTAAAATATGAAAAACACATATGTACATGCCACAAAAGTGTATAATAACCGTCATAAAAGTGATCATATCTTGGGCCCAAAAAGAACCCAGGGAAGCTTAGAATGCATTGGCTAGGGCCATATGAGATAAAGTTTGTCACAGATGGAGGTGTTGTGCAGTTGTAGGACTTAGCAGGCAAGGAAATTCAAGGGCTGGTAAATGGTAGTCGATTGAAACTCTATAGGGGAAGTCAACACATTAAACCTCATTAATTGCAACACAAAAGTTTAGATTTCTACATATTGTATATAGTAGGAGTTAAAAGAAGAAAAAGAAAAAAAATAGGAAAATGAGAAAAATCCAAAAAGAAGTAGGTAGATGGATAAGTGGTAGACAGAAAGTTGGAAGATGCAGTGCACAAAAAAATTTAGGAAGTTGAATGAAAAAACTGCGCGATAGAAAATATAGTGTGCAACAGACAGTAAAATGTTGCAACAAAAGTCAAGACACTGCGCAACGGAAAAAGTGAACATAGCACGCCATAATGAAAAATGATTGGAAAGACAAAAACTGGTGAACAGAAAAAACAGGGCACATAAGAGAATTTATTAAAGATTCTATAAAAGTGGAAAAACATGGAAAAAGAAAACACTTGTGATTTTGGGAAAACAAAAGAAAATGAATGAATAGGGTGCGACTGTGTGAGGAAATTGAAGAGCTGAGCTTAGATTGACAGTGCAATTTTCTCGAGTTAGAACAATGGCATCGCCAAAGTTCGGAGTACCCAGCCAATTCG
>ML815519.1:79318-99447 GCA_009831015.1 Picea engelmannii
TGGAGGATTTCACCTGAAGTTGTGAAGGAGAATGAAGGAATAGTGAACTTCAAGGAATATAGGCATAATATATGGATACAAGCCAAAATAGACCCTAAGAAGACATGGTTAAATATACAGTATTGCATCACATCAGAAGAATTCCAATTGGTAATAGAAGAATGGACATATTAGTGGAAGGTACCTGTGGCTGTTGGGATAGGAGCAAAGGGAAAAGAACAAGAAGAAGTTGGCACATCAAATATATCAAGTATCCTAGTATCCAATACCAGGAAAGAATCATAGCACAAATAACCAATATAAAGTGTGATGATAGTAAAGAAGTAGAGGAAGAAGGAAACAATACCAAGGGCCTCAATATTAGGAAGTAAGCATGCAGAAGGAACCAATGGGGAAGCACAAAATAAGAATACCATCTCTAGCCAGGATAAACCCGCGCAAAGAGAAACACCACCAAAGAGGAAATAAAAAATGCAGATAAGAGAACAAACCAATAATATGAAGTAATAAAATAAGGCCCTTGAGCTCACAATCACTTAAGACGATGAAAAATTGGTGGAAGATAAAGTACGAGATCAAGGAGAAGAATCCTTATATGTTGTGGAATCCCAAAGAGAAGAATTGATGAAAAAACTAATGGAATTTAAAGAAGTCCTGGGGAGCCTATAGATCAACGTCGTGCAATAGAGAAGCACAACACAATAGGGGCTAATACATGAAGAAAATAAGATAGTCCATAGAACCATAACATGAAGTGAGATGTTCCAGATAAGCCAAGGCATTCTACAAGTAGAGGAGGATACAACATAGAAAATTTTGAAGGAGATAGATCAGTTGGACTTGGTGTTGTCCAAGATTCCAACCAAAACATTATACAAGCTGCAGATCAATGTCACTAATGAAGTACAATCAAGGTCTAGGATAGATGTGAAAAGCTTGGAGATAGGAAAGGAAGTGAAGGAGGTATTGGAAATATCCCTCAAAGAAGTGCATCTCGAGTGATATGAGGAAAAACAATGTGCAAAGAATCTAGAACAAAGACTTGAGGAAGTATTTCAAACTATTCCAGAAAACGCACTAGCAGAAGAGCTCAATGCAGAAGAAACGATCCAAAAGATAGCACAGGCTATCAAAGGGTACAAACAGGAAATTTTATACCTAGTAGTGAAGGTTATCCCAAGCACACCACCAAAATTAAGATTGCATATAGAGAAGGAAGTTGTAGGGCACATGGAAAATATGGAAAACAATATTAAGGACATTGCAGAGTTATATGACAAAAGTGCACAACTATGGACAATTATGCAGAGGATGAAAATTTGCAGGCACTGGAACAAAAGGAGGAAGGCATTAATACAACCGCACATGATCTGAAGTAGAAGAAAAAGGCTATGAACATTCAGGAGAGTCATAGGAGTGCACAAGAAATAAAGAATCTGTAGGCAGAAGTAAAGTTAATCTAGGTAGAGAAGCAGATGAGGAAGGCTCAACTAGAGCCATTATAGAAGGATGCATAAAATGTTTTGAAAAAAATTGATGCAGCCAAGGGCCAGATGGAAAATATTAAGTTGGAGGATGAAGATATGATGAAGGAACATATCACTGCATAGATTGTGGATTATGTTGCAGAAAAGAGTGCATAGGTGAAGACTTGTGATAAGGAGATTTCAAGTCGATTTCAGGATTTGGAAAAGTCTTTTAGGGAGGTAAACACTGCCTAAGTGGCTTGAGAAGAGCCACATGTAAGTGTTGGGGGCCTATTGGAACATGCTATTTTTTGGTATAGCACAAACAACGAGGTAAGAAACTAAGGAATGGACCAAAGGAAGCAATGCATGCTAGGAAAGAAGGGAAAGTAGTGCACAAGAAGGTAAAGGAAGCAGCCCGTCGGGAACTAAGGGAAGAAGCACAAAGTCAAAGAAAGGAAATGGTTGGATCTAAGACCAACTGTGTGCAAGAGGTTAATATGTGGACAAGTCTAATCCATTATGGTTAGGGTTTTGAGTGATGATGTAAGAGTTTTTACCCATTTTGGTAGTATAAATAGGAATTGTGAGATTTGAGGAGATAATGTAACTTATGTATTACTAGATAAAATCTCATTTAGTTTTTGATGAGATTGAGTCTTTGTTATGTTTTGAGTCACATTACTATTTTCATTCATAGATGAAGAGATTAGTCGATGGAGTCAGTTTTGAGATGCATGAATTATATCTGAGGGTCAGGTTGCAAGCTGTGGATCTTGGTGTGACACTGGTCAGCCTCACAGAGTGTGAAATGTTTTTGATGTAATGCATGTAGTGCCCTATTTTGCTAAAGATGAATAAAGAATCTTTGTGGACGTAGCCCAGGGGGGGTGAACCACGGTAAACCATGGTGTCTATGTGTATGTTTTCTCTTATGGATTACTTTTACATGCTTATGATGAATGAATGAATGGTTAATTGAATGAATCTATTAGATTTTATTTACAACGCGCACTAGAATCGCTATGATATTTATATATAATGAATGTTAAATGATAAATGAATTGTATATTTGAATGGTATAATAGAAGAAGGTACTTAAAGAAGAATAAAGTTCTGACATCCCCATAAGAACCATCCCTTCCATGAATGTAGACATATGTGTCCTGCAGTCACCCATAATCCATCTTGGGTGAGACTGCACTCTGTACTCTGTGTGTAGTGTATCCTTATGGTCTCTATAAGGGACGATGGTTTGTACAGTTTTGTTGAAACCTAAAGGTAGAACCTAGGTCAACGTAAGCATCCAACATTGTGTTGCATGATAGTTTCCTATCCTTTGATAGAATGCACTATATTTGGGGTGTGTCCATCCTACTAATCATATAAGTATGATGAGACATGAATAGTGGAACTATGTGCCTAAGTCTTATACATATTTTCAATCTTCCAAAAATAAGTTCAATAAGTATGGGATCTAGCTAAGTAAATCCCCTTTCACGCATTGTGCGATTATTGCTATCACTCTTGTTGGTTCTTCTTCCTTGCAACACTTCCTTAGCAATTTTCATGACATTAAATTTGTTTCCATTCTTGTTGCAGGTTCGTTGATCCTATTTATTATAATTCCCTAAGACCCTCTCACTATTCCATATGTTTTCTTCATCTCCTCTATCAGGGTCTTCTCCTTAGTTTTGTCATCTAGGTATTGTTCAGGATTCTTACCATTTGTGGGCATACTCGTTATTATTTAAATTAGAACAACATCGATTGATATTGGCCTGTATAGCCACATAATTCCCCCATGTTCTAATGCCCCAAAAAATTGACACAATTATTCACATCCTTTCCGCATTCAAAATGAGGGATTTCTAGTAGGTTAATTATCTCTATGTTGTATAACCCTATTATCCTCTATTTTGGTTCTAATATTGGGATTCCATATGAACCTACCCCTTTACTTTCCATATATACTAATGGCTCAAATTCAGGGAATTTATCTCTAACTACTATGTCATGATCTATGTATCTCAATTTTTCTACACATCCTAAAATGTTAGGAAGTATTTTCACTCCTTCTGGTACATGTGGTAGTGCTATTGTGAATTCTTCCTATTTGTGTGGTGACCTCTGCAATGGATATTTCCCCTTTCTTTTTTCTGTCGTGATGGATGGCCTTGCTTCCTGGCACACATCCTCTTTTGTTTTTGTGTCTAAATTTCGTTCACCTATAACATATTCTACTTGGACATGTTCCTCTATTTGCAGCGTTGTCCCTACGATAGGTTTATGTATTGGTTCAACCTCTACCCTAGGCTCATTAAATTCTATTCTTTCATCATCTTCCCCATTTTTCTGTTGTGGCACTACCAAAGCTAGTTGTATGGAGGGTTATGTGTTTCAATGGGGTTTTTATGTTCAGACCTTGTATCCGCATCCATCTGCTTTGCGACATGATCTTGTTCTTCTACAAGTGTTGGGATAACTAGTTCCTCGATGGGTGATGGGATCGCATACACATCGACAATTCCTTCTAGTTGAATAAGGCTTTCTTCCTATGTGGATTCTTGCTCTGTGGAATTTGCAGCAGTTTGTTTGTTTCTAGAAACTCGACTAGGATCCCTGACCTTCGGTGGTGTCGTACTGCAAAATCTTGAACCTACTGCTCTAAATCCTTGCTGAAAGATTTGAGGATACTTGCTCACTCTATGTGTTTTCTCCTTAACTCTTGTTTTCTCTAAGTCACAATGATGCTTACTTTGCATGTTTCCTACTTTTATAAGGCATGTCATAAATTATCTGTCGTATTCCACTTTTTCAGTCATTGTCTTTATGTTTTTGGTCGCTCTCTGTACTGTCATGCTGCATTTTCTATCTAGTTATATTTTTCTATCGCACTGTGTCTTCAAGTTATGTTATAGATTTTTGTAGCTTCTAATGTTCACTGTATCCTTCAATTATCTATTTACCACGTAGCCATCTACCTACTTCTTTTTGGAGTTTTCTCATTTTTCTGTTCTTTTTTTTTCTCTTTTTCTACTTTTAACTCCTACTATATACAATCTATACAAGTCTAACTTTCGCATTGCAACTACTAAGGGTGACTAGGTCGACTGTTCCTACATAGTTTCAATCAAATACCATTCACCAACCCTTGAATTTCCTTGACTTCTAAATCCTGCAGTTGCATAACACCTCCATCTGTGATAGAATTTATTTTATATGGCCCTAGCCAATGCATCCTGAACTTCCCTAGGTGCTGCAAATATTTACTGTCATAGAGGAGAACCATATCTCCTTCCTTAAATTTATTCTTCTTGATTTTAAGTCATGCTAAGCCTTATCCTTTACTTTTTTTTAACTTCCTGATGAAAACTAATTATAATTTTTTCTTGTTCAAGTTCCATGAGTTGAGCCAATATTTCTTGAGCTACGCCTCTTTCTGTCATATATATAATAGTTGTAATGAACAAAATAGGTATAAAATACCCCAATAGTTCTACTTTTTCTTGTACATACACGAGTATGAAGAGTGTCTACTCTGTTATCTTCTTTAATGTAGTTCTATAGGACCATAACCATGTTGGTATCTGTTAGGACCCTATAACTTATAGGGAAAATCAGTATTCTGACTGATATCTATTTCGGGCATGTTTTGGGCATAACGCAGATGACTCGTGGCACATAGCGAAAATGTGAAGGCAACATAAAACTCTCAACACTTCTTGACTTCTATCATAGTTCAATCAAGGATGAACAGGATACTGATGTGGAGCCATCAGTGTTAGGTCTTCAGAGTCACTGGGATGCTTCATATGCAGATGATTTAGCAAACTTTCATGAGCATGGCCATGTTGGTGAAATTTGGTTTGGATTTGAGGTCATGAAGTCTGTTGCTACTTGGACAGTAAGACTATGCTCAAGTCTTAAGAAGGGCCATAATATAGATCAAGAAGGTGCCACTAACATAATGTTAGAGGAGGAAAATTCAGAGGCAACAGCTAAAGAGCTAGCAAGCTGGAGTGTCCTTGATATTGGAAATGGGAATGGACTATTCCTTCAAGCACTTGCAAAGCAAGGATTTTTAGACTTGACTAGAACGGATTATAGTGAAGCAACAGTGGAATTGGCTCAAAATCTTGTTGTTCGGGATGGATTTACCAGTATCAACTTCTTGGCAGATGATATATTGGAGTCCAAACTACAATGGCAGTTTAGACTCATCAATGATAAAGGGACTTTAGATTGGACTTCATCCTGATGGTGCAGTTAAAAGGATTATTTATTGGGGTTCTATTTCAAAGCTCATAGCTCCTGGTGGTTCACTAGTGATTACCTCCTATAACAGTACAAAGGATGAACTTATTGAAGAACTGAATAGCTACCAAGAAAGTTTAATTGATGGAAATTCCAATTCAGAAGTGCTAGAATGCTCATCCTCCTTAGCATCAAATAATGCTTCACAACCTTTGTTCCACTATCTTGATCATGTTCGGACATACCCAACTTTTACTTTTGGTGTTGTTATGAGTTTTCATATGCAGTCCTTTTTACCTTCGCATTTTCTATCACGCTTCATCAAAACTTATCCTGAAGGCCAAATTTATGCTCCAACACTCCAGCTCCACGCAATCTGCATCAACAACAACACAAGGCATGTTGGGGGTTAGCACGCAACATCAAAAACACATAATCCGAAGTCCATCCTACAGTCGTAAACACATATGGATGAGGAAAGTCCAAAATTAGGCTCTTGGCCTTATGCAGGCTTATTTAAATAATTTTATTGAAATTTCCAACAAAATGTTAGGCCCGAGGGCCAAGTTTTAGCTCCATCTCCAGCGCTCCATGCGACGTAGACACAACACCAAGTCAATACAATACATACAAGCGACAACGCAATTATCCAAAGGATGTATTGGGTGCCTAAGGTGTCAAGGGAATCGCCCATAAGGTACCAAATGTCAAAATGAAAATCAAGGTAACTGTCAAAGGAATAGCGTTGCACTCGCTACCCCTGGGGATTCTTTTGTATCGGCTGGCTCACAGGTTGTCACTTTCCAAGGAGCCCAATGAAGGCTACTTGAAGAATCTGAGAATTGACAAGTGCTCGAATCTAGGGTGAATAGATCCACTGAGATGTTTGTTTGAGTTTTGTCAACAAGGCAAAGGAAAAGATTTTTATTCATATGGCGGAGGAGTTGGTCAATATATCCTCGAAGAAATAAGGTTGAAGATCCAACAACACCCCCTGCAACACAGAGAAAGGCGAAAAGGCAAGAGGTGTCTTCTACTGTGAGCCAAACTCAATCAACTCGCAATATTAAATCAAAGTTTATGATGGAAGTCGCTGCAAATGGATCGATTACTGTACCTAAAAGCTACACCTTGAACATGTCTAATGATATTATCCATGTATATAATTTCAGAGACCAGTGAAGGAGAAATATCTATTGATGGGAAGGTCGAGCATAAATTTAATATGAAGCCTCACAATCAAAATATTGATGACTACCGGCGGCTATGTCAAAAAAGGACAAACAAATCTAATTTTAGAACAAGACAAGTGTAGGTAATAGATAATGATCGTGGAGGCTACAATACCATGCAAGGAATGATGGATTTTTCATCAATACTATCAAAGGATAGAAGAGGGTCTGCTGCACCAATTAAGACCCAAGAAAAGAAGAGAACTAGAATGGACTGTGGTGAATTAGAGAACATTATTTTCAAGCTTTTTGAGCGGCAGTCGAACTGGACATTAAAACAAATTGTGATGGAAACAGACTAGCCTCAACAATTTATAAAGGAAATATTGAATGATCGTGGTAGATTGACAACAAAAAAGGATCTATCACAGGTGGATAGCCAAGTGGACAACATTTAATCAACGACACCTCTGGTGCATGGAGATAGAGCATAGTTTATCCAAGTTTTCGAGGAAATCAACCACCCAGATGTCCATGACATAAAATAAACACCATGTTGACAGGATTTGAGTTTAATTTCCAAATTTGGTGGAGAAATATTGGTGGGTAGAGGATCAAACCTTTGATTTTTTGCTTAGATCCATAATAACAGAACATGACACTTGGAAGGAGGTGGCAGAGTATCCCTATTTTTGAGAAATCTTTTCGAATGCAGATGGCAGTCAAGACACCAGATCAGCCAAAACGAATGAAGCAGATCCAGGATTCGAGGAAGTAGTTGAGGAAGATCATGGAGCAGATGGCAGCTCAACCAGTGGCAATTTAAATTCTCATGAAAAATGGCAAAGCTTTCCCACATTTCAGGTAGTGGTTGAAACACAGATTCCCCAGCTGGAAGCAAATTCATGACAACCAAGCAACTGTTTCTGAATTTGGTTTTTCCTTTAATTTACTGTTTTGTTTGTTTTAGGAGACAATTTACAGGTGTCGAAATGGTTGTAACTGTTTTCTATTTTTAGAAAACAGAGATAGAGCTCAAGTCTTTTGAAGGATGAGGCATTTTTTCTATATAAGCACATGTAAAAACGATGAGGGGGGTTTGACCTGGGAGGAAGTGCGACCTGGAGGGACCAGATAGGAAGATAACCGAGAAACATATTTTATGTTTTGTAAAGAGGACTAGCAGGCTGAAGTGATGTTGAATGAATATTAAAATATTGGATTTTCATATTCTTGTGTTATGATTTGGTGGTGAAGTTTCTCTGACGTAAACTGTCATTTTCTCATTTTTCTCATATTGTTTTCTTCCATCATTGTTTATAAGAAAATTATTTTCAGGATTTGTCTTGTGCACCCTGATTTGGCTTAAAGCAATGTTTATGTTTTCTTCTGCAAATTGAATGTAGAATTCAGATGAACGCTACTCTGCATTTAAGATGATTCTTAACCCATTTTTCTTTCCCATCTTACAAATATTAAGATCCACTGTCATGGTTGCCTTGCCTGGTTATAAATTTTCTTAGTTATTCAATCATTCACTTAGTTTTGACCTGTTGACCCCATTTGCCCAATGGTCCTCCTTGTTGTCCCAAACCAACCATTTAAAAACCCCAACCCCATACTTTCATAGCTAGCCTGACATCCGTCCTATTCCATACCAAGTTAAATCATACAGAGAGAGCCCTCTCCGAGTCTCAGAGGGCTAGATCCAAGACTCCAAGCGGATGAAATAGTTACCTCTGTCAATTTCTTCTTCAGCCAAGAAATTACAGAGCGATAACAGTATCTTCAAGTCCCAATCATCCCTTTTCACATTATAAATATTAGTCAAGGCATTCTCAAAAATCYTGTTAAATGATTATATTGTTCCATTATCCCGAGGATGATATGGAGTGCTCCTCTGATGATATATCTCAAATTCTTCAAGCATTTTCTAGATTGTACTGTTGATAAAATGAGTTCCTTGATCACTCATTAGAATTCTAGGGAATCCAAATCTTGTAACTACATGTTCAAATAAGAAGTGTGTTGCAGTCTATGTGCTACAATATTTTATTGTTGTTGCCTCTTCCCATCTTGTTAAATATTTTGTCACTGCAATGATATAACTTTCTCCTAATCTTCTAGCTAGTGGATTAATTGGTCCCACGAAATCTACTGCCCATTTATCAAATACCTTCAAAGTTACCCAAGGTATTAATGGCATCTCATCCCTCCTGGATGGTTTCCAACTCTCTGACATACATCACAATTCTAACAATACTCCTTTTCATCTTTATGAACTTTTTACTACCATAATCCTGCGCGCAATATCTTTTGCACAATATCCTTCCCTACATAGTGTCCTCCATCTATTCCATCATGTGCCTCTACCAAAATGATAGGACATTCATGCTCCATAAAACATATCCTTAGAATGTTATATGAACCAATATTATATAAGTGTCATGCAATCAATTTATAGTATGTAACTCTAACTACCAAATTCTTCTTTTCGCAGTATTAAATTCCTTTGGTGAGAATCCTATGCTCAAAAACTCAACAATGTCAACAATATATTCATCAACAATTTGAACTGAAAGAAGTTTTGCATCAGGAAATTTGTCTTCCAAACTTCTTGGTTCTTCTCCATTAGTTATCCCAGACAGATGATATGGTCTTGCATTTAGTCTTCCATGATTCAAAACAACTTCAAAATCCAATCCTTGAAATAACAACAACCATATGAATATTATTTCCCCCAACAATGGCTTATTGAATAAATATCTAAGAGCATAATGATCTGTAAACATCTTGAAGTGTTGACCTAATAAGTAATGTTTGAACTTTTGCAATCCATATACCATAGTCGACCCTTCTCGTTATGTTGTATTCTATTTCTATTATGAATATGACAACTTCCTGCTTGCAAATGTTATAGCATGATCTATATCACCTTCTCCTAGTTGTGTCAATACTGCTCCAAGTGCTACTGAAGATGCATCCACATGCACATGAAATTTTTTTGAACAACCTGGAAATACAAAAATTGGTGCAGTCACCATTTTCTCCTTCAAAATTTCCAAACTTTGTTGGCACTCATCATTCCATTGAAATTTGATATCATTATTCAACAAATTCTCCATTGGTGCAGTAATATGTGCATAAACCCTTATAAACATCCTATAGTAACATGTATGACCAAGTGTATTTTAACTGGCGCACTAACTTAGGTGGTGGTAGATTAACTATGACAACAATTTTCACAGGATCAACCAACAAACCCTTTTTACACACCACATGCCCCAACAAAATCCCAAATGGTGCACTAAAAATACATTTCTTAATTTTCAATGATATATGACACTATATACACCTATATAAAATCAGTCTTAACACTTCAACATGAAATTTCAATAAACTAAAGACTATCCAATCATCCAAATAAACCTCCAAAAACTTATGAATAAAATCCTTAAAGGATGCTACTACTACTCTTGAAAAAATTGCAAGTTCATTCTTCAAACCAAAAGGCATTACTATGTATTTATATGAACCCCATTCTATAGAAAATTTAGTTTTCTATCAATTCTCTGGTGCTATCCTTATTTCATGATATCTTAAAAGCTCATCAGTGAATGAATATGCTTCTTGGACTCCTACATTCTCCAAGACTTCATCTGTAAATGAAGTAGGGAAAGGATCATGCAGAAAAACATCATTCAACTTATTTAGGTCTACACATATCATTATTCCCCCTTGATTCTTCTCTTGAAATACCATGGGGTTAATCCACTCCGATTCTTCAATAGGTTCTATGATACCAACCTCTAACATTTTGTCAATTTTTGCCTTCGCTTTTTGCTTATATATTGGATTCAATATTTAAGGTATCTGTCTTATTGCTATAGCTTCTGGTCTTAAAGGAATATTCTTCTCTCTAATTTCTCTTGCTACCCCTTTCATATCTGAAAATGTTGCTAGAAATAATTCATTGTACTCACGCAATAACTATGTGATGATTTCCATTATCTGGTTGTCCCAATAATCACCAATAATTTCAATCTTTGGATTTTCTTCTATTCCAATGTTAACTTTCTTGATCTTCAATGGTGAAACATATTCTTCTAACTCAAATCGTGGTCCCTCCAATTCTCTTTTCCCTTCTACTTATGTGATCTGAATATCACATAGGTTTTCTTCTGCTGCTGGATCATTCTTTGCGACATGATAACATTGTAATGAATGTTTGATAGTATTTCTATTCTGATTCTGAAATGTTGTGACAATTTCAAATTAAGGTTCTTCAAATATCATATATCTTACTACCTTTAGTGTTGTATCCACCTTTGGATTCTCATGTTCAAATAAAAATGTGATAATACCAATACCAATTGGAAGATCCTTTGCGTTGTTCTAGTTTTGTATACCAATTCTTTGGGATGCCTTCCATTGTATGAATGAACTGATGTGGCCATTCCTCTGGTGGTACCAATATCCATTGAATCATGCACATGTCTATATGTTCTTTGGGTTGTCCAATCCCATCATACTTCTCCAAGTATTTATTCTCCTACTCTACGCCAAATCTGATGCACAATAACCTCTTGCATTGAAACCAATTATCAATCTTCTCCTTATGAGTTCCCCACCAATGTGCAAGTGTTTCCTTCAATGAAATATCTAAGACTGATAATGATCTGGATTATTTTTGGCACGAAATGAGAGCAGAGATATAATAAAGAAATGTACAGAGATATCTTGGATATCCAACAATATAACAGAAATGTATCAGAGATGCAACCATAAACACAGAGATACAATAATACACAATTTTCTATTAATGAGAGAAAATGTACAAAGACTGTAAAAATACAGAGTGAAAGACTCGCTAGAATGGTGACAACTTATCTCTGAGAAGAGATGTGTCTGGTACTCACATTCGCAAGAAGATAATTATTAAAATGAGGCTCTAAGGGCCTTTTTAACATAATTAAAATCCAAAAACCTAACCCCGGAAGATGAAAATCTAAAAGGTTTGTGGGCCCCGATGGGGGTAGTTGATACGTCAACTTCTCGGGGGTATAAATTTTTCATACGATCTCCGTTTGGGACACTTGATACACATTGGAAATGTATAACTGAGAAGAATGATTTTCGACTGGTCCAGGGTACTACCTTAAGAAACAACCTAGACCTCAAATCCCCAAAAAATGTCGTTTAGGGCCTCAAAATGACTCTAAAAGTTTGGAACCCAAAACAATGTCGAAAAACTGCCAAGATGGAAAACTACTTTTTCGAGCTCGTGGAATAGGTGGGTGGCCACCGATATCCATCTGGATCAATCCTCCCTCCTTAAGAAGAAATGGTATCCATTGCGTTGAGTTCTCGGGGGAGAGAGGGAATCATTTGCTGAATCTGAATCTTGGTGAGCTGCTTGCCTTGCTAGAGAAGTCGCGTTGCTCGATTTGTGGAAGGATGTCATGAACCTGTTGTTGGCGGGGTTGACTATGTTCAATCATTCGGGTTATCTGAGATGACTGTGTGTAGAAGGAATCTTTGCATTTTGTTGCATTCTTTTCGACCTACTTCTGTTGGATAGAAGGTGCTTGGACTGAGGTTGTAGTGGATGAAATATCCTTTTGTTCCCCCTTTGAACAGATTGTGAAGAAGATGAATTTGTAGTATGAGATATTAACTTGCGGCATTGTTTAGGTGGGACAATAGTTGGAACTACCTCTATTATTTTGTAGAGATGATCCCCTAGAGTAACAATGAAACTACGGGGTCAAGACTCATAAACAACATGACACTTTTGTAATATACCAGATATAAAAAGTATGCTAAACAAAAATAAAATGCTAGAAATGGCAGAATAACAACAATATAACCAGAACAATCACCACAACAACATTGAAATGATATAAGAATAACAACAAAAATAGCACTTTGATTCTGAGAGAAATGTTCATGGGCCTCTTCGAGGGGGAAACCTCCAGTTGAGCAGAGCTCTATTACAATAATATCCAAGCTAGGGTTCTCATACCATTGACTCCTATTTATACTAAATATGTTTATCAAAAGAAGCATCTAGAGGAAGATCCTTCTAGAAGCAAAAGATTCTATTAGGTCTTCTTACATTCGACTTATTCTATTTTATTGCAAGGCCTTATTAATATTGACCTTTATTACATCTGATTATATTGTTCTACCTATGTGCGGGTTAGGAACCTAACATGTCCACCCCCTTAAAAACAACCTTGTATTCAAGGCTTGAGATGTGGAAACTGGTGTGGAATGGTAGTTGGTTTCCAAGTGGCATCTGCCGGAGTTGTATCTTTCCACTGGACTAACACTTCCTTGATGGTTCTCTGATGTAGGTGATGCTCACACTGGTCCAAAACTGCTTGTGGTTGTAGCCAAATGGATCCTTCTTCGTCTAACTCAGGAAGGTTTGTTTGAATTTGGCACTTAGTTCCAATCACCTTCTTTAAGCATGAAGCATGAAAAAAAGGATGTAGCTTAGAATGAATGGGAAAATATAACTGATAGGACACCTATCCCACACGCTTTAGAATGGTATAAGGACCATAAAACTTGCGCGCTATCTTCTGACAATGCTTGGCCTTGAGGGAATTTTGCTTTTAAGGTTGTAGTCGAAGAAACACCCGATCCCCTTCTGCAAATTGACGTTCATAGTGAACTTGATATGCTTGTTGCTTCATGCGATTCTATTCCATGACCAAATTCTCTTTAAGGGTATGGAGAATATCTTCATGAGCTGTAAGTGTTTGGTCAACTGCCTGGACCTTTGAGACACCCGTTAAATATGAGAGAAGTGAAGGTGGCTTTTGTCCATATACCGCTTCAAAAGGAGTCATGTGTGTAGTTGTATGGTATGAAGTGTTGTATCACCATTAATCTAGGGGTAACCATTGAGCCCACTTATTTTGATTTTCTGAGGAAAAAAATCTCAAATATGTTTCCAAACACTTGTTGACAACTTTCGTTTGACCATCAGTCTAGGGATGATAAGCTGTGTTGAGATGCAATTGGGTGCCTTGTAGCTTGAAAAGTTCTTGCCAAAAATTTCTGGTGAAAGTTGGGTCACGATTAGAAACAATAGAATGTGGCATGCCATGAAGCTTGAAGACCTGATCCATGAAAAGTTGAGCCATTGTGGATGTTGTAAATGGGTATTGAAGAGCAGAAATGAGCATACTTGGAAAGGCGATCAACAACCACCATGATGAATGATTTATTTCTTTATTTGGGTAAGCCTGTAATAAAATCCATAAAGATATCCCTCCAAATAGCAGGTGGAATCGGAAGCGGTTGTAGTGTGCCCAAATATTTCACTGTTTCTCCCTTGTTGTGTTGACACACATCACATTCAACAACAAAATTATGAATGTCTTGTTTCATACCATCCCAGAAAAAAGAACATTTGACCCTATCATAGGTTTTGGTAAACACGGAGTGCCCAACTTTGGGTGTAGCATGAAGCTCAGAAAGTACCGTGGATTTAAGTTTTAATTGTTTACTTAAATAAAAATGGCCTTTGTATCGAAGCTCATCATGGAGCCAAGAGTACCCTAGGGAAGTTGAAGCATTGGACTACAATTGTTGGATCAGATGCAAAATTTTGGGATCGTGTAGCCATTCCTGGAGAACATCTTGGAGCCAATATAGTACAATAAAGGAAAGAGAAAAAAGGGATCTGTCATATTCATATTTTCGGGAAAGTGCATCTACAACCACATTGTCTTTTCCTTTCTTGTAAATTATCTCATAATCATATCCAAAGATCTTAGTCACCCATTTTTGTTGCTCCGAGGAGGAAATGTGTTGTTCCAAAAATACTTGAGGCTTTGATGGTCTATCTTAATTTGGAAGCATTTCCCCAATAGATAAGGGTGCCACACATCAACGACATGCAAAATAACCAACATTTCCTTTTCATATATTGATTTGATCAAATTTATTTAGGACAGTTGTTTGCTGGTAAAGGGAAATGACCGACCCTCTTTCATAAGTACAACACCAATTCCTTTCCATGAAGCATCACATTCCAAGACAAAGGTCTTTGTGAAATCAGGAAGGGCCAGGACTAGAGTGGTGCACATGGTCAACTTAAAGGTTTGAAAATCTTAAGCAACTGTTGGATTCCAAGTGAAAGAGTTCTTTTTTAGGAGTGTAGTGAAAGGTGTTGCAATCTTTCCATAATTCTTAACAAACTTGTGATAATAACCTATTAAGCCCAAAAATCCACGCAAGATTTTGAGAGTCTTTGGGTGAGGCTAGTCTTGCATATCTTCAATTTTTTTAGGATCCACCCTGACGCCATACTTTCCAACTAGATGACCCAAGTACTTGACTTCTAAGGCACCAAAAGAACATTTAGATTGTTTCAAGAAAAGTTGGTGCTGAGAGAGTAGATGGAGAACTTGATCCACATGAGCAAGATGGTCTGTCCAGGTTTTACTATAGATGAGGATATCATCAAAGAAAACTAATATAAAATGATGGATAAAAGGACCAAAGACATGATTCATGAGGCTTTTGAAGGTGGAGGGGGCATTACACAAGCCAAAGGGCATGACCAAAAACTAATAGTGGCCCTCATGAGTTCTAAAGGAAGTCTTGGGAATTTCTGCCTCTTTCATATGTATTTGGTGGTATCAAGAACGAAGATAAAGTTTAGTAAAGAACTGGGCGCCACTCAATTCATCCAAGAGGTCATCAATGACAGGAATGGGAAATTTGTCTTTAATGGTAAGTTTGTTGAGGGCCTGGAAGTCAGGACACATTCGCCAAGAACCTTCTTTCTTTAGGACCATGAACACCAGAGAAGAGTAGGGGCTCGTACTTGGGCAAATAATGCTTGCATTAAGGAGTTCCTAGACCATTTTGTCAATTTCATTTTTTTGGGAAAAGGGGTGACGATACAGACGGATATTGAGAGAAAGGCTTTCTGGTACAAGGGGAATGGAGTGATCATGAACACCATGGGAAGGAGCAAGTCCTTGGGGAGTGGAAAAAACCACTTGATGTTTAGAAATGATGGATTGGAGGTCTTGCGTCACCGAGGGTGTCTTTGTGGCTTGTATGGCATGGAGTTGGGAAATAACACCAAAATGACCTTTTTTGACCATCTTTTCCATGCAATGGGAACTAATGATCTCAGTTGAACCGACGGTGATGCCTTGGAACCTATATTGTTGGCCTTCCTTGTCAAATTGCATGGTTAATTCCTTAAAATCCATGAGAATGGGACCCAAATTCCTTAGCCAATATGCACCCAACACAATGTCACAACCTCCCATGTCGATAGCAAACATATGAGATTTCAGGTGGTAGTCACCAATTTGGAGACACACATTTTCAAAATGGCCTCCACATTTCATGGAGCCACCGTTGGAAATCATGATTTGGAAATTATTGACTACATGGATGTAGAAATTAGTTTCTTGGGCAATGTGGTGATGAATAAAATTATGGGTCCTTCCACTATCAACTAGAATGATGAACTTCCTATGCTTGATGTAATCGATTAGCTTGAGGGTTTTGGGAGCAGAGAAGCCAATGAGAGAATTTAGGGAAATGACCGGTTTGACTTCGATAGGGTCTGAGGGAGGGGTGATGTCAGTGGTTTTAGGTAACTCAGACACAAGGGGAGTTTCAACCTCCTCTTCCGAAATATCCTCCGAGATGGCCATAAACATATTTTTTTCCTTACACTTGTGGCCCGTGAAGTATTTTTCATCACAATTATAACAAAGTCCTTTGAGTTGTCATTCAACCATTTCCACCCTGGTCAATTTTTGGATCTTTAGTGGAGCGGAGGGAGTAGTGGGATTTACTAGTTTAGTGCGAGGGATAAAGGAGGGTTTTCGATTTTGAGAAGATACAACTTGTTGTGCTTCTTTATATCTTTTAGTTGCTTCCACCCATCTCTTAGGCTGAGCCATGAGGACATGGGCCCGAATCTCATCCTTGAGTCCACTGATAAAACACTCCTGGAAAAAGGCATCAGACATGCCCTCTGTCCGAAAAGCCAGGTGCTCAAAAGCAGCTATAAAGTCTTCCACTGTTCCTGATTGTTTCAACTTTGTCAAACAACCCAAATGGTTGGTTTGAGTGTCAAAGCGTTCATAAAGCTCTGCCACAAAGTGTGTCCAAGAAATATACCCTTGACGGGAAGTTTTTCTCCATTGCCACCATTGTCAATGTTCTTGATCTACATGGATAACACCATACCAGAGTTTTGCCAAGTCATCTGTAATGCCATTGTTAGGCGGAAATATTGTCGTTTAATTCCGTTGTAGTATTTTCCCAGCTATTTAATTTTTCAATCCGAGGTTCATAGGCTTACGAAGAACATGCACTATATATGCAGGACTAAAGTAGAACTAATCTAATCTAAATTGTTGAAATGAAATTAATCTAGTAAAGCATTAAAAGACTAACTAGGAAAGTAGGAAATTGCATAAGGGAAAAACAATACAACATGTGAAGAGTTGAACGACAAAATACATATGTGAGCTCACACAATATATCAATCTCAAATTATATTAAAAGAATCAAATGAAAAAACATGAAAGAATAACAAAGCTAAGAATCAAAGATAAGAATCAAAGTTAAGAATCCCCTTCTCTTAATTACAAGACTAAATTATGAATAACATGATTCTAACTCCCAAGCTAATCTCCATTGTGAATTACATGACTCCCTCATGAAGAGAGAGCACTCTCTTATATACATGAGAGTCTTGAAGAGTGTCATAATTAAAGATCCACTATTCTCTCAACCATTCTCAACTACTTTCCCATTATTAGAAGATATGATCCCTTCAAATCCTCCACACATATCTCACATATATTAGATAGGATATGCCATCCAAATCTTCCATGATCTTCTCCTTTGAATATTCTTGAATGATTGTCCCAAATATTCTTCAAATCTTCAAAGCTTGAAGATGAAATTCGAATTTGAGGCTAGGTGGTAATATTTGACTTTGTTGAAATCTTCACATATGCCTCCACACATCATCAAACTCATCCAACCTTGATATATAATGAAAATATGTTATTTTTCTAATATTTAATCACAAATTCACTTATAATACTAAAATGAATAAAGTGGAAAATAATAAGGTGAAACCCAAGTTTATTTATGGAAATGGTATGATGGAAGGTTAATGGGATGATGAAATGTATGGAATAGTGAAGGAAAAAGAGGATATAAATGTGACATTTTTTAGGCCCAACAACCATATAAAGAGAAATAATGTTCCATTTGGGTTACCCAACTAGTGGGATCCGAGCCATCAAATTTGGTCACATCCACCCACAGAAGGCGTAAGTCACATTGAAAGTGATGGTGCTGAAAGTTATGGGAATGAGAGGAAGTTTCAACTTTAGTATGTGGAGGTGGATCAGATAAAGGGTTATCTGTAGGGATATGCAGCTTGGTGCAGATTGTTGAAAAGACAGATTCAATATGGGTGGTTAGGTCTTGTTTTATTTCCTCCATTGAGGACTGCATGGTTGTATTGATCGAAGAAACATTGGCACTGAGTTGTTTCACTTCTTGTTGGGTCTCAATGAGATTAGATTGCAAGGTATTGAAGCGAGCTTCCAAGTCTTGGCTACAGGTATGGGCTATGATGACGAGGGAACCGAAATGGGGTGTGTGGGGTCAAAACTTTTGTTGAAAAATGATATGTATGAATGTGATAAGGGAGAAGAGATGAATATAATGGAATAGTTATCAAATAATGGTGAATCCATATTTATTTATTTTACACCTGTGGATTTATACTCCAGTCTGAAGAATACTACAGTGATGAAATGCCCAAATGCTTAACCAAGAAGAAATGTATAGTGATTTGGAAACCCAAACACATTTGTGCGGCAATAGATATTGTCTTTTTTAATTTCTTTATGTTTATGTCCCCCAGGGTTAGGTATTCAAGGGTTCTACAGAAAAGGGTTTGCCCTGTGTTATAGCTCTTTGATATACGTGCAAGGTCCAATAGTAGTACTCGACCCAATATCTCAGGGAACTAACTAAGGAGGCTAGATCGTTCCCTTAGCCATACTATCCGACTACCCAGGTAATAGAGAGTATCTTCCCGAGTACCTTTCTTAGTGGCACTATAGAAGTCAGGCGACCGATCGGTTTATCTAAAGAGGGCTTCAAGAAATCTAGGTCGATCCGTACACAGGTGTTGTCTGATGTGCTACCACTCGAAGGGGTACAAACAGGGGTTACAAGGGTGGCCAACAGATGTGATCTTAAGTACCACTTATATTTCCTGCATGTATGAATCCCTCAACCGTGGGTTTATGCATGTAATGACAGATCTCTATGGCTTAAAGATGCTAGAATATGTCTCTACCCTAAAAAAATTTAACTCACAATTTATGCCGAGGAAAGTTCTCTGATACCACTTGTAATATACCAGATATAAAAAGTATGCAGAATAGAAATAAAATGCTAGAAATGGCAGAATAACAACAATATAACCAGAACAATCACCACAATAACACTGAAATGATACAAGAATAACAATAGAAATAACATTTTGATTCTGAGAGCAATGTTCATGGGCCTCTTCGAGGAGGAAACCTCTAGTCGAGCAGAGCTCTATTACAATAATATCCAAGATAAAGTTCTCATACCCTCTGTTTGCACTCTTTTCGTCGTTTGATGAGCAAAAAGTGAGTGCTTACATGCCTAGTTGGGATCTGCTAGTCATGACAGCTGTATGGTAAAAGGTTAGAAAGAAAACAACAAAGCTATTAACAAGAATTAAACAAAAACTAAATGAAACTATGAGCATAGGAACAAAAATAAAAACAAATGATAGTGGACCAATATCACCAATATATAAGCTGGTCTGATTGATGAAATCCAAAGATACACAATGGAGAAAGAGGACTTGGGTCCCTTCCCTCTCCAATGGAAGGCTCTTGAGGCCCTCAACTGATTTCTCTCCTTTCAAAGAAAAGGTGAAATGTAGATGAAAGAACTCCAAGCTTATTCACTCAAGTGAGGGGTGAATAGCTTATGAAATGCAGCTTACAATGTGTATTGCCAAAGAAGGAGTCTCTAACAATCTCAGCAGCATAACAGTATGAAGAATTCCTTGAAGAAATGGTGGTCATTCATGGCTTTTTATAGCCAAGCATTGGGTTATTATGCAACCTCTTTTGAATGTGAAAAGGGGCTCTTTAGGGCACAATTAGGT
>ML815519.1:99497-117370 GCA_009831015.1 Picea engelmannii
TTTTAATTTTTTGGCCATTTTGCATAGTTTTGACCCTTTTGCTGTGCTGTGGAATTAATCCTTGTGCCATGAATGACTATTTTTCTGTGCTGACGATGCGGAGTTCTTGTCGCCCTGTGCGGACGAAATTTCAGTGATAACACCCTCGACTCCTATTTATACTAAATATGTCTATCAAAAGAAGCATCTAGAGGAAGATCCTTCTAGAAGCGAAAGATTCTATTAGGTCTTCTTACATTTGACTTATTCTATTTTATTGCAAGGCCTTATTAATATTGACCTTTATTACATCTGAGTATATTGTTCTACCTATGTGTGGGTTAGGACCCTAACAACTTCCACATATATGGTTGGCCCAACAAAACATCACAGATATCCAGTGGGGAAACATCACATAATACCTCATCCTTGAAGGGATGGATTCCATATGACAATTGACACTGCTAGCTAACACGAAGATCTCATCCCTGGCAAAGCCACCCAATGTTGTATGGCTGCAGGTGTTGTGTTGTCGACAATCCCAACTATTTGACGATCTCTGTTGAGATGAGGCTCTTCCGGCTTCCACTATCAACAATAAAATGCATCGGGGTCCTCTTCACCCACATTTGTGAATGAAAAAGGCCCTCCCCCTCTTCCAGATCTGTTGGTTATTCTGGTTGAATTGTTGAGTATTGAGGAAAAGATATCAAATGATCTTACTCAAGCATTTTCAGATTTTTCTTGGCTAAAGAAAAATATATGAGAATTTCACCCTAGATTTATAGCCATCAAAAATAAAATCCTAACTCACAAGTATCAATTACAAGTGCTTATGCTAGTCTTTTTCACAAATAAAAGCTTGCTGGAAAAATTTTTTTTATATGATTTTATGAATATAATAGTTGTTGAAAACAAGTGTAAAGACAGAAGTAAGACACCAAGAAAATAATCAAGATATATGAGACATAAAGCAATCCTTTATTTCATTCCAATTCACCAAAGAGTCATTTTCTTTACAAAATCTCATACAGAAATTTCAAATCAAAGTCAAACTTAGGCATCCCTTATGGAGCATACAAAAGGACCTCTGATAGAAAACCAAAACTAAACTCTAAAATCTGGATCAGCTTGCCACAGATTGTTTCCCACTCGACTCTACATAATAGCCTTTTTCAGTCATGAAAAATAATTCACAAGCAGACAAGTCTATACAGACTATCAAAGATAGATCAACACCTCTAAAAAACAAGTGTTTGAATGATGTAATTCAACCCTAAATGTTGTTGTCTACAATAAGACCCTTCTATCATAAAAGATAATTATTCTTGTGATAATTAAAGAATGAATGAAAACTGAACTATCTCAGCATAAACTCAAAGAGAAAACCTTAGTATGCTTCTCCTTCTATCCTCCTCTTGTTCCTCCCTTTCTTTTTTCCTTTAAGAAATTTAGAATTGGTTGAAGTAGTTGAACCAACTCATTAGTTAAGTTAATTAAAAGACTCAACCAAGTTTTAGTTAGGGGGAAATCAATAATCATAATAAGAATTATAAATAAATAATAACTAGTAGGTGGGACCCCTTGTGCCTCCCTTTAGATCTTCAATCATGACATATTAGTTAATTAAGAAAAACACACCTCCTTGTGACTCCCATAATCATATTAACATTTAACAATTTATCTCAATAATGTTTACAATTATTTCCAAAATATATTACCAACATATCCAAAAGCATGCCATACAAAAATCCGAAGTCAACTTCCATCAACAATTAAAAAAACTTAAAATCCATATTTTCTAGTTTGTGAGGCAATCTTTACCTTGCTGGTGCTATCATATTTTAGTCCTTCTGAACCTGCCTTAGGCTGTGTGGAATATTTAAGTTTCATCTTGCTGATCATATGAGAGAAATCGTCCTTCCAACGCATGTGGGAGGACATAGATTTACCAGAATTATCTGAAGATGTGGAAGGGGCAGTAGTGACTTTCTCTTTGACAGAGGCATAGTAGGCCTCAGTTTTCAGCCTTTTATTTGAATATCTCATCCATGTACGTGTGATTGATTAGAAAATATTATTTTAATTAACCATACATGATAACTCTTTAAAAATATGAAATAGATTTTGGCTCAGCAATATATCAGACCCATGCAATCCAATCCATACAAATTGTTTAGTCGTTCGTCAATGAGCAGGGGGTGAACAAAAGGTTCTGGGAAATGCGAGGGGCTTGTATTGAGAGAAATATGATATAATGAGGGGGGGGGACATGATTACTGCTCAAAGACGACAACAATCAACTGTAATGAAAACAAAAGAAAACACCACTATGATCCAACCAAGAAACTGCGACTTCCAACTATATTAATACAAAATTCTTCTTGACTGTAATCAATTTTAGAATAGGGAGTGAAAAATGAATGTGGAAAGGCGATGGGGTTGTAATTAGAGAAAAATGAAATAATGGTGGGGAAAGAGAGTGGGTACTATTCATAAAATTAATTAAGTAATCCATAAAACCATTATGTAAAATGAAATACGTCAACCAAATGACCACTGTGACCCAATAAACAACTACTATGTATTATCTAGCTCACTATTCATAATCAAATATTTAACATAGTGTCATGAAACAAGACAATATGCATTCCACAATAATCTGTAAGGGATCTCTATTCCTCTTTTTTATCCATTTAATATTTAAAAAAAATTCCCAAATGCATAAACAACCACTTATTCCCACTTTGTTCAGCATCTAAATCAACCACTGCTCATGGATTACTTCAATCATCAAATATAACTCAAAGGTTGTGCTCGATTTTGTATTTTAATCAGTTAAATTGCAATGAAGTTATACTATCACAACACCCATGATTATCAATGTTAAAATGCATGATATCGATTAGACATACATAGTGGGCAGTCAACACAATAATCTGTAATCAAAATTCAAAGATCTTGTCTTGTCATTTAAACACACAAACAACCATCACCACTTCAACTCACGCTATGTTGTAGAATACATGAACCATTTGACAAAATGGAAGTGTAATTCTGTGACTATATAGGTACAATTTTCTTTGACTCTAAACATTCAAAATGCTAGGCTATCCATCCAATATGACAAGGCAGCAACAATGCCCCCAATCTCATAATATAATGGACCAAATTGCAACAAAGACATGTCTAAAAACTTTGTGACTATCTCTGAGGACGCAACCAAAATACCCATAGAATACACAGGGGATAACCATACCAAAATCATCACGAATGACATACTCCCATGGCCATTGAAACACTCATTCATAATGATCAACAACTCGACCCAACATGTTGTAGGAACGTCACCCATACCCATGCATCACGCACAATATTGTGACTCAATCAATTAAAAACATTGTTGGGTTATCGATTCAAAATCATAAGGACAGTGAGTGTGACTTTGATTTATCCAATTAACGATTCTAATATTATCCATTTTAATAACACATGAAGTGACTAGATACCAGAACCAACACTATTGCCACACAATTAACGGGGCGAGCCAGTAATCATCTATGTCGACAATACACACCAATCCATAAAAACCAATAGTAAACTAATAGGCCACAACGGTATTTTCTATCAATCCTTGGACTTGAGGAGTCAAGGTTTTACTCTGTGGACCAATGCAGGGAGGCTAGATTCAACTCCTCTCAATGGTGAAAACCTCTGAGACCAATGGTGCATGCACATAAAAGACCACAATTTGCTTCGTGGACAGGGTGACAAATCCTGTGATAGGAGTGGGTATGAACAGAGGAGTAAGGATTCATTTTGGCCTTGTAATGATACTTATCATACGCAGGGTATAACCCTTGTGACTTCTCTAGTCAACCAACTACAACGATGAGGTGAAAATAGGGCCGAGAAGAAGCAATATAACCCAGTGATCGACCATTAGTAGCAAAAACAACCCAATATCTAAGTGAACAATTCACAGTGACGCAAAGTGCTTCCAACCATTAAACCCATAAAATCCAAAGACTAGGTATGGTGATACGAATGCGTGAATACAACCAGCCACTCAAAACCAAAAGAAACCCTCCAACTAAAACTAGTAAGGATGACAGAGAGCCTTTATGGCTACTAACACTCAGCATGATCAATAACACTATGACTTCAAACATTATCACAAAGAAGCCATCAATGATTAATTCCAAACAAATACAATTCCACACAGTTTCCATAATTAAGGAAAGAACAAACCAATACATCCGAGCCAATATCCATTTCATAACTAGAGCAGACTCATGGATGGAAAAAAAAATACATATATGTAATCAACACACCTTAAAACACGAGTTGACCGAACGGTTCCTCTCTGCTTGAAAGTCAGAGCCTAACCACAGGAAAACCCAGTTGAACAATAGCCTAACTAGGGTGGGGGCCAGTGAAAGGAGTACGAGTGATGTGCAAAAAATGCACATCACCTCCACACTCAAGTTCATTCAATTTCTTAGTACGTGCCAACCACTAATCCAACAAATCATCCAATTGAACCATGCATTGAAACCAACAACCCTTAATTTCCAAGAGTGCCACCCACATCACATATTACTATTTCCAACTATATAGTAATGTATATCAACCATATTTCCAATAACTCAATAACTCGCATAGCTACCATTTGTTAGCTAGGATTTACAACAGTTTTTTTAATGCATATATGTTAACATAGACCATTTCCTTCCTTTTGCATTCTTTGTTTATATTGCTTTATTTCCTTTCAATTGCTCTTTATTTGTCATTACTAACATGTATTATTTTTTAGGTATCACAGATAATAAATCCAGGACTAAATAACAAGGGAAACAACCGATATCATAACCATCATGTCATTCGAGTTTAGAGCAAGAGAACAACATGTATTATCCCTCATACATCTTTCATGAATAGAACCAATGTTGATCATTAATCATTATATAACTTGTAAGCAATCTCGAATAGTAGTAGAACATCAAAAAAAGACTCAAGGAACTGGGTCTGATATTACAACTTACAAGGGGGTCCCACCTACTAGTATTATATATATTATCAACTTAAAATTTATAGGCTTTATCAATACTTTGCAGGAGAAATCCTTTTTGCGATTTTAATCGTCAACACTGTGGTCACGACAATACCAGTGGGGTCTACGTCAATGATCTGTCTTTTACCATTATTTTTAGAATCAGATTCTGAATCAGGGTTCGACTCCTTCTCTTTGATCTCTACCACCAATGACTGTTTTGAGTGACACTAATCGGTGTTGTGCCAGGGGATTTTGTGGAAATCACACCATTTTCCGGTGTCCTTCTTCATCTTCCCATGACCCTTATTTTCCTATGGCTTAGACTAGTTTTATCGAAGCTGTTTGTTAGGGTTATCTTTCTCATACTTTGGTTGTTGCATATTTGCAAATCCGAACTCTCGTTTGTTCTAGTGCCTAAATTTCTGGTCGATTTTAACAATATATTGATATGCAACACCGAGTGATGAGATATCCAAAAATCCATTTCAGTTTGGATGTATCTATGTAGAGCCCCGTGATATTTCATAACCAAATGTCACTTAGAGTATTTGATACCCAGCTTGGTGCGCAAGGTATGGAAGGTATTGGTGAACTACGACATTGCTTGGCCCCTCTCTTGCCGCAGTGTGGTCCATATCATGTACTGGTCCTCATAGTTTCCAACAGGGTAATATTGCTCCTTTACTGCATCCATAAAACAATCCCAAGTGGGCTCGACCCCATATATTCCATACTCCTCTGTGGAAGTTTTCTCCCAACAAGTTTCCCACCAATGTTTGACATGGGGGAGAGCCTTAAGGAGCATGAAGGTAATATTTTCTCAGTCGAAAAAATTGTGAACAAAGAAATAACCTTCAAGCAGACTTAACCATTTGTCTAGGGAATCCACATCTATCTGACCTTCAAATATGAGAATATAAAAATTAACCTGTACCTTGAAAGGAGAGGTTCTTCCAAAGTGGTTGTTTGATGAATATGTGTCTATTTCTATTGGCAGGAATTCAAGGACGTGGGAAACATTCTCCATCATTTTGTCCCTCTGTCGCGTGAGAACTTGCTCAAGCAACAAATTGATAGAATCATTTGCTCCATCATTTTTATTTTCTTCCACCATGGAGGGCTTATTGGGCATGTGAGAGTGATTTTATTCAATAGAGAAAATCTTAAGACCCAACTTTCTATACTCAGACCTCGTTAGGGATATGTACTGAGAAAATGATCAAAAGCAGCCTGCTCTGATACCACTGATCCGGATTATTTTCGACACGAAATGAGAGTGGATATATAATAAAGCAATGCACAGAGATATCTTGGATATCCAATAATATAACAAAAATGTATCAGATATGAAACCATAAACACAAAGATATAGTAATACACAATTTTCTATTAATGAGCGAAAATGTACAAAGACTGTAAAAGTACAGAGTGAAAGACTCGCTAGAATGGTGGTAGCTTATCTCTGAGAAGAGATGTGTCCACTACTTGAATTCGAAAGAATATGATTATTAAAATGAGGCTCTAAGGGAATTTTTAACATAAGTAAAATCCAAAACCCTAACCCTGAAAGATGAAAATCCAAAAGGTTTGCGGGCCCCGATGGGGGTAGTTGATACGTCAACTTCCCGGGGGCGTAACTTTTTCATATGATCTCCGTTTTGGGCGTTCGATACACCGTTGGAAAGTTATAACCGAGAATAATTTTTTTTGACTCATCTAGGCTAGTACCTTGGGCAGCTACCTGCACCCAAAATCACCAAAAATTTTCGTTTAGGACCTCAAAACGACCCTGAAAGTTTGGAACCCGAAACAACTACCGAAACCTGCCAAGATGGAAAACTGTTTTTCGAGCCTGTGGAATAGGTGGGTGGCCACCGATATCCACCTAGATCAGATAATATCTGATTCTCCAAAACTTCTACCTCAAAACTTCTAAAAATTCCTCCAAACTATTCTGACCATAAAAAGTAGGAGGTTCTCTTTCTTCTGAGCCGATCCATCTCGGTGTGCGTGTCATTCTAGCACATCTTCTAGTAGATATGTCATGTAATCATTATTGCTAGTTTTCAAGTCATGTGTCATAGTTTGAGGCACACAAAATAATTATCCTCCAACTTAGTTTCTCGTCTACAGTTGGATTAATGTAATATTCTTCTCGCGCAATATTCCTATATAATTGGTTTATGTCTTCTAGAATGAAATTTTATGTTGCAGGTTCAATGTATCTTCCACCTTATGAAGGATACAAAGGTGATATAAATCTATACTCTCCTAATTCAAATATCATCTTCCTGGTCTTCAAATTAATAATATCTTGATTATCAAAATCCCAATCTAGTCCCAACAATGCTTGATAAGGTTGAGTGTTGTCTACTATATCAATCACTTCAAAGTCTTCCATGGTGCACACACCATATAGATCTATTGGTATCCCCTTCAAACTACCAATTAGCACCGCTCTATGCTAATTTTATAGCTTCAACTAAATAGGTGAATACCCCATATTGGGTTCCCCCATGGCTTCCCATGTCTTCTTAGGAAGAACATTAACTTCATACCCTAAGTCTAGTATGATATCCCCCATATTAAAATCTCCAATATTTTCATTCATCCTGAACTCCCTACTTGTCCTTATCTTCTTACGGACCCGATTGACTCTCTTCTGTTCTAATTTCATCTCCTCTCCATATTTACACTTTTCTAACATACTTTTCAACACCTGTAGGGAGGTTTTATCATTCAACAACTTCAAACATGACCCCAAAATGTTTCTAAGATTACTTACCTGTTCTGAAGTCTAATCTCTATTGGCCTGATCAAATATGTGAGGCATGTCATAGACTGGTGCATCATATACTTTCTTTGTTCCTTAAGTAGATGCAATGTTTTCCTTGAAAATCTCATGTCTAGCTTGCTTGAAGGTCTCCTTTTCCTTGTGCACATCAAAATTATGTTTAGGTGTTGCATTCATTCCAACCCACTAGTGTAGATATCGATTATGCTTTGTTGCATCTTCTCCTATCTTGGTTCCATCTCTAGTTACTATATTTATATTCTTCCCAATATCTTCTCTAGTTTCCATGAAAATCCATTGAACATTCTGATTATTCTAGTTCCTCTTATCTTGTATCTTTTCCAAGAACGTCATACAATCTTTTGTATCATGGTTTGTTTCACTACAATACATACATGTCATAGGTGGATTTTGACAATCCCCTGTGTAGTGTTCCAGTTTCTGACAATTGTGACATGTTACTAGTCCTCTACCTCCTCCAAATCCTCTTCCTTCATGACATCCTCATCTGAAGTCTCCTCTGTTACCTTGATTATATTCTCTTGCTTTATTATACTAAGGTTCTTGATTATACTGTGGTTGTGCATTATTGTACTATGGTGGTGCTTGAAATTGTTGCGTGTTATTGTATTGGGGTGGTGCTACAAAATTTTGTGTGTTATTGTACTTCGGTGGCACTATGATATATTGTGCATATTGTCCGACCATCGATTCATCCTGCACCCTATATGCATCTGAAGTCCTCTCCTTCATTATATCAAAAGTTCTACAATCCTTGTCTTCATGTCCTACTAACTTGAAAAAATTACAAAATGTATTCTTGGGAACTGTTTGATACTTCTGCATCATGGGACAATGATAATTATTATGTCCGTGTGTTCTTCATATTTCACACCATGGTCCTCCTGGGGGTAAAGGATTTGGAATTCATGCTCCCAAATATTGTGCAAAAGTTGGAAACTCATTCTTATGATGACCTTATGTTCTGCATAATGGAAACTCATTCTTATGATGACCTTTCCCTTATTCTAATTCAATTGAAATGCTAGGTTCTTCATATCTTCTCTCAGCTCTTCCAAAATTGGATATGTATGTTTATACCAATTCTCCTCTAACTGCAAGGCTTCTTGCAGAGCCTCATCCCGAGTCTGGAATTTATGTTGCCTCAATGGATACTTAAGATGTGGTAGTAATGAATTAAAAAATAAATTTATATGTTGCATATATGTGATATGGTACTTCAACTTACCTTTCAACCTTTTGAACTTCTTATCAATCTCCTAGATTGACTCTCTTGGTTTCTACTTGATCTCTATCATTTCATTCATGAACTGATCCTCTGAAATTGGTCATTGAAATTCATTGATCAAGGTCTTCTTCACATCTACAACAGTTGTAGGTGCTCCCTGTGGGATATTTATTGTGAGGCCCATATACCAATCTAATGCGTGGTATCTCAAAGTGATTTTTAGTTGTGCAACCTTTGTATCTTCATCTGTAATATGATTAGTTGCCCATATCTTTTCACAAATCAAAAGATGTTTCTCTGGGTCCTCCAACCATTCTCCATGAAAATCGGGTAACCTAATAGTTCGATTTGTTCCTTCCATTATGAAATTTTTTGAACTACCACCTTCGCGCAGTGTGGATACTTGACTACTACTAGTTGAATTTATACTTCTAATTGAGTTTCCACTAGAACCTCATCATACTAAAATCCTTCTACCACTAATCACTTGTTTTCTAATCATTTATTCTTCTTCATATGTCTTAGTCACACATGGGGTTGTGGGTTCCACACTAATTCTGATCTAGAATGGAGAGCCTTCTTCTGCATTGAAACCTTGACTTCTGTTTTTCCTCTCATATGTGGCACACAAGATATCCTCAATATACCCCATCACACGGAGATCCTCTACCTCTTCCTCATCAGTTTACAAGTCCTCTTTCTCATCTATTTCCCTCTTCTTACTATTCATTTTATAATGGTAGGGTCTTTCGCTGCACGTCATGCTTGCTTTCCTTATTATTTCCATGTTATGTTTCTCATCCATCATAATGGGTTCCATTTCTTCCTTCTTCTGGCCTATCTCTAAATCCTTCTCCATATCTCAGACCTTCCTTAGTGCTTCCCCCAGTTCCCCCATTCATGTAGAGTGATTTAGCTATCTAAATCCATTTTCATCACACCTTTATCATGCAATAAGATTTTGATCAACGTGTAAAGAGACCTAATGTACCTTCCTCTGGGTCCCTTCAAGAATTCATGCTCTACAATAGTGTATGAATTCATTTTATCGACTGCAAATTTAGTAATAAACCCTACAATAATATTGTCTAACTAGAAATCCACTACATGCATGAATTTATTATGAGCCCTTTCCAACCGTGCAATATTCTCAGTATTATACTCTACTAGTTTGATCTGGTTATTTGGATGGTTTTCCTTCAACCTCAATATCCACTCTTGTAATAACTCTGGGGAAAAATAGAAAAATGCCTCATGCAAATTAGTAAACACATACTTGTCCAAATATTGGTGCGGTGTATACCTGGAACTTCTATTATCTTTATGCACAAACTCAAGTTGTTTTGTATTCAACCATCTTTCAATCTCCTACTTAGTAGGGTTCCATGGCCTAAATATCCCCTTTTTACCACTACATTCTCTTCACCATAATTCTCATCAAATCCCTTCCAGGATGTTCTTCTGAGTTCCAACTGACAATAGAACCATTTGTTGGATGTTTGGCCTGACTTGAGTTCTACCTTGTGTTTCCAACAAAACTCTACAAACCATCATCCCTTCTGGAGAACATAAGCCTACACTATGCATAGAGTGCACATTGTAGTCTCACCTAAGATGGATTATGGGTGACTGCAGGACCCATACATATGCTGTCATGGAAGGGATGATTCTCCTGGGGATGTTAGAAATTCATTTTACTTCTGATATATCCTTCTACTATACCATCATTCAGAACTATCATTCATTTAACCTTTAATATTCATTCTGCAGTAAAATAATATAACAGATCTAGTACACATTGTAAACTAACTCTAACAGATTCATTTATTTAACCATTCATTCATAATAATAAGCATTGAAACACATAAGAGGAACCATTCCACACAATGACACAGTATTTTACTGTGGTTCAAGCCCCTGGGCTATGCCCACAAACATTTGGCATTCTATGCTTCTTTATTCATCTTCTTCCAAATAGTGCATTGTGCGTGTTACATCATAAATTTGGTGAGGTTGACCAGTGCCGTACCAAGATCCATATCTTCAGACTTGACCCTCAGTTACACTCCATCAAACTCAACCATCATTCCATTTCCTCGGATCATACAACCAAAATCTCTAAAAAAGACTCTAAGGATGAAGTTCTTCACCAAAACTATGATAGATAATATCGTCTATGATATCCTCCTAGATACCTCATACATCATGTATTTATACTAACAAACAGGGTAAAAACCCATTACATTGATTACCAAAACCCTAACCCTAAGTGGATCATGCTTGTCCACTTTACAACCTCCTACGCATGGTTGGTCTTCGATCCAACTGCTTCTTTCTTTGACTCTGCGCTTATTTTCCTTAATTCTCATCTTGCACTGCTCCTTTTCCTTCTTGCATGATTATTTTCCTTAATTCCCACATCACGCTCCTTATTTGTTCCATTCCTTAGCTATCTACCTCAATTGCTGCAATCTTCTTTATTCCTTGAACTTTGCTACCAAAATAGCCTGCTCCAACAGGAGGTCATCAAAATAATTATGAAAAGGACTCCAAATATCAACTAGATCAAAAACCAACATGGGAATACATGAATGAGACTATATTCCTGATCAATTGTTGAGTTGGTGAAAATATTGCTTGATTAATTAAAAAAGATGCAAAGGAATATGAGCATCCAAGTTTAGATTAGCACTTCCCTATGTTTCTTTCATTTTAAGAGAAAAATATTGGGTTGTTGGTTGCACAAGCCATTTCCCAACCTACATATCAAAATATTGTTATGATCAATTATTAGACAGTTTGGGAAAAACTCTTCCTCCATATAACTAACTTGTTAGACTAAAAGAAAAATAAATATTAAAATTAAACTATTCCTAAGAAAAGTATGCTAAGTTAATGTAAAAGTGAACCATATTGGTTTCCATAAAACTTATGTAAATTCCAATGCAGTCATCAAATATTCATCTATTGTCCATTCAGTCAAATATCACATCCTTCTTTCTGAGAAATAGTTATTATGCATTTTCCCACAATATTACGTTTGAAAAAACACTTTAGTGTCATTGATTATTGTGAGATTTGGATCCCTCATACACTTTATCTTGTTCCTAAAAACAAAATCATTCATATTACACAAATAAACCCATAAAATTTTAACTTCATTCATGCTTCTAAAGATACTAGTCCAACCAAACAAACCTTAGTCATAAAAATTTGATTAAAACATTACTAACATTTCAACCCAAGGTATGTTTTTCCTCTAGTCATTAAAGATAATGATGTGAAAAAATGTCTGAACATCTTCAACCTTGTGAGAGGCAAGAGGAAATCATTGTGGAAATGATGGCAATTAAGACACTCTGGTAAGGTAGAAATAATCTCAAATAGCATCCAAGATTGATTGATTCCCCCCATCATGAATGAAAGGTATAATGAAAAATCATAATTAAATTAAATGAAAAAAACTCAACTTCTAATGATTTGATGCTTGGCATGATGGGAAAGTCCATGAAATTGATATATTCGGGTTTCAAAGAGTGCTTCAAGAAGACAAACTATGCATTTCACTTCCTTGAGCTTACATCACATAGAATATGAGAGAATCAAAAGTCGATGAGTATGCAATTGATCTCTCTAGTATATAGGTTTTCCATACAAAATAATTAGGTAGATAATTCGGAAAATGAAATCAAAAAGATCGTGAGCAAGAAATATCAAATAGAAGATATTCTGATCATGACCTAAACATGCTTATCTTTCCAGGTTATGAATAAACCAATCTTTTGGGTTCAAGTAATGTTGAAGAGTGTGATCCCAATAAATTGATGAGTTACAACCCATAATAAACTCACATCTTGGAACTTATTATCATGGCTAAGATGAACATAGATGTTGAAAACTCGAAATTTAAAACCTTAGAAGTTGCATTGACATATTCCACCAAGGTAATTACAACCCCCAAGCATTTGGATGATTTCAACATGATGAGGAAAGTGAGACATTATTAAGCCATGATAAAAATGAGATCAATCAAGAATGCAACTAGAATTAGTGACTTAAAATCAGTGAATCCAAAGGATGGAAATATGCTCTTTAAGAAAAGAGCAAGTCTGAAATCCCATTGAATTGGCAATGTTAGGATTGAATTTTTAGTCAACCACTAGATTAATAAATGAAATGATTGATCTCAAGAAAATTTTCTGAGATTATAACAATAATTGTATACAACAGTGTTTCCCATAATGTTAAAACATGCTTCCATATAGTCTAAAATATATCCCTTGTTGCTTGTGTATATTGAGGAAACTTGGATCAAGTTAGTTTCAATATAAAAGGAAAAACTATTCCTTGAAATACCGACTGAATGGTGAAAAATACATGCTCAACCAAAATCCAAAAATTACAACTAAAAGTGTTGAAATCAATCATCTCAAAGAAAAATCAACCAAGCTCACTATGCTAAGAAACAATCCATACAAAATTATGTTGGCTGAAAGTAATCAAAGAAAACAATGAATGAGAAACAATGAATGGGAAAGAAACCATTGAGATAACTCCAAACCCAAAAATAACCATCCAAAGAAATTACAAGGGATTGGAGTGGCTTGAATTTCAAATGGGAAAAAACTTAACACTCAAACTTCCATTTATTGTGTATGGAATAACAAGTCTAAAATTCAAAGGAAGCTCAATAGAGAAAACTATTCCAATTAGAATCATGTCAATATGAATATGGAATAAATCTGAGTGCTCATTTTCACCATAAGAGGGACTAAAGTGTTTTATTTATTTAAAATACCCACTTTTAAAATGAAAAAAATGCTTGAAAAATATTTGACATGGTGAACATGCACAGAATTCGAGATCTGAAAATTACCCCGACACATAGGAAGTTTTGAAACAAAACAATATCTTCCATATAAAATATAATTTTTATTAAAAAATCCATTAAAGGGAAAAATTAGTGTGCAATCCTTTTATTTCTATCCATCTCTACTGAGAATTTCATGTATTTTTCAACCAACAATTAAAAAAAATAAAACGCAAACAAAAACCTAATTAAAAACTAGAAAGCAAAGATAAACTATGCAAAGGAAAGACAGTAGCCTATTCTACCCTACCCCTATCCTACTCTACAATGGATTAAAAAATGAACTATGTAAATTTATAATGTCAATGTAGCCATCCATGTAATCCCAAGCCTGCAAACATATGTTCATGAGAAAATATTAGTAATAGAACTTGGAATAAAGATAGAGTAAAAATAGGAAAATTAAAACATGAAATTTTTTTTCCACCATATTAATTCATGGTAAATCTATCCAAGTAAGACCCCTCCAACCATGCTTCAATTCCATCATAAAATATACCATGACTAACATAGAATTGATGGAGGGAGTTCATGGGAATGTAGCATACCAAATGAGAATGCTGAGTAATTTTTTTGTGAAGTGTACTTGGTAAGAGAATCTTTGTGCTAATAAACTTGTTAACTCTAGAAGACAAGACAAATGAATAAGGGCCTAACATAACCATCAATCTAGACCGAAGTGCCTCATATTCTTGGAAATCCCCCTAGGGCTCATACTTCAAGAAACCATCAACTTGAGATAAATTAGTGGGATAAAATGATATTCATGGACTAGCACCCACCATGGTATAAGACGTATCTTCAAGACAATGGTGAAATCCACTAGTATCAACAATCTCAAATAAAGGGGTACTTGAGAAAGAAGACTCTCTACTAATCAAAATTGAAGATGAAATAGAAGAATACATGGTTTGATATACATATACTACCACATTTACTTCATTCCATGGAAAGGGATGATAATAATTAATAGTACTAAGTTCATTGGAAAAGGCTTTATTTTCTCTATATTCCATATGTGTAGTACCCCCATCACGTACTTCAAAATGGGTTGGCCCCATTGAGTTTATTTGAATAGGAAAATGGGTGGCTTCCTACAAGATCAAACCATTAAAGATATCAAGATACACAAAATAGTAAGTAGAAGAATTAAGAGACTAAAAAGCCTCTCTTGAACAAGACAAATTTTCAAAAAGTGACTCTTTGAATGACAAATATTCCTCCTTAGGAACATTGGTGACTAATTGTGTATCAATACTCTCCACACTAGGAATGGTTTCACAATCAACAGGTTCTTCCTCAACATGGTATTCCTCTTTCAAGAAAAAGGTGGATTGTTGTGCTAAAAGAGGTATGTCTTGTATGTTAATTTCTTCTTCTAAAGTGAAGTGATCAACGTGGCTTTTTTGGCCCTGCAAAATATGAGAATATGAAATATGTTTCAAAACATACTCATGGTTAGAAGAGAGTATCAAATCAAAATAAACTTTAGAGAAATAAGTTTCACTAAATAATCCAAAAACAATAGGAAAGCATTCTCAATCTATGTCATTTGAACTAGGAGAATTTATAATAGTAGAACAATTCAAAATAAAAGGAACTAATTTCAAATTATCCATGAGTGAGGAAGAATTCATGTCAACAAGAATGGTTTCACAATCAACAGGTTCTTCCTCAACATGGTTTTTCTCTTTCAAGCAAAAAGTGGATTGTTGTGCTAAAAGAGGTATGTCCTGTATCTTAATTTCTTCTTCTGAAGTAAAGTGATTAGCGTGGTTGTTTTGACCCTGCAAAATATGAGAATATGAAATATGTTTCAAAACATAGTCATGGTTAGAAGAGAGGAGCAAATCACAAGAAATTTTAGAGCAATAATTTTCACTAAATAATCCAAAAACAATAGGAAAACATTCTCAATCTATGTCAATTGAACTAGGAGAATTTATAACAACAGAGCAATTCAAATTAAAAGGAACTAATTCCAAATTATCCATGAGTGAGGAAGAATTCATGTCATGAGTGTCCAAATTTTCTTCATTAACAAAATGATCAGAATTATTGTCTTTCTCCATAGCTTCCTCCATTTATTTTGATGGAAAATAAGAGGTAGGATAATGAGAAATTGACATAACCATTGATGTGACCCGAAGTGTCCCATTATCAGTAGAAAAAAAACCTTATCTTTGTTAACTATAAAAAAATCTGAACCAAAATTTACTATACAAGAGGCATCTTTTTCGTCACAAGGTGGGAATTGAGTGGTCAGAGGACACATGTGCTTCTATTAAAAGATAATTATATCTTTGATATATATCCCCCGTAGTAAAGAAATATCCAGACATATGAAGTCCATCTAAGTCACTAGTATTTTCAACATTTTCAGGTAAATCCAAATGAACATGTAAAGGAATATTAAGACATGATTTAGATTCTTCATCCACTAGCCGGTCTACTAAAATATTCAAGACATTCATATTCATTATTTCTAAGCCCTGATATATCTACACACAAGTCATCATAATAATAACTCAAAAGCATGCCAAAATTGACGCATAAATTTCTCCCATGTGTGAATAGAGGAAACCAACGAAGTCTCACACCATCTCTTGACTCGAGCTTCGAGAGTGAGAGTGAAAAACCTGAAAATGACATTTCCATCAGTAATATTTTGTGAAACAAAAAAATTCTAGAATCTCAAAGCATGATCAGATGCAATTGTCTCTCTCTTGCCATCAAATTTAAATTTCAACAAGAAATGTAAAATGATATGGGATGGAGCCATTAGTAAATTAAAAAAATTAATAAAAATGACTCTACAAACTCAACTTGTTGTATGTACCTCCTTCTAACACCATTTTTGTTTATGGGTCCAAATTTCCTGTCAAGAAGGTAAGGGAGAATGCCCAATGGTAAGTCGCAATTAGACCTACTCTCATTTGGTGTAGTGTTTCCAACCAACATGTGGACCTAGTTACCACTAAGAATTAAAAGAATAAAAAAGGGAAAGATAACAAATTTTCCCCTAAAAAGTTCTAATTAGTTCTAAACCTAATCTAAAACGAAAACAAACTAAACTACAACTACTAATTCTAACCTATCCCGTGGGAGAAAAACTAATAGATGAACACAATTTAAAAAGATATTTCAACAACAAAAATAGATCATGGTATACAAGAATATGTTAATATAATAATATTTCAGATATCATCTCAAGTAGTTGAAGAGGAGACCTGTAACATCATCCATGCACTCATTATAAATCACAACAACATAAGAATTCTAAATACTAAGCATAGAAATAGTCCATGTGATCAGCACCCAGGAAACTTAAACAACAAATACATATGTAGAGTAATCCCACAAGCATTTGAAAACATTTATGACTTCAAAATACCTTCTTCTCTTCATATATACAAAAATAAAAGTATCAACAGTCTATACAATGGGAAAAATTCCCTTCATATGTTCAATGATCTCTATTTCATAAGACACGAGAGACTCCTCATCTTTTATGACTATTCATTTAGATTCCCTTTGTTTTTTCATTTTACATTTCAAATTTATTTTTTACATTTTTGCAAATGAATGTATGAGTGTTACAAATAGAATATTAAGATATTCCTAAGTGTTTATTCTCTCACTAAGCCAGTTTACAAATGATATTCGAGGAACATTAGATTGAAAAATAGATACTTGCATTGTGTACATGGAATTTTGTCAAATTTCTAATCGTCCAAAACACATTAGATTAGATGTTTTCATCTCTTATAGTCTTGGTCATATGGTTCCATTTTTTAATTTCATTATGGAAACCCTCTTGGCTTTGGTTAATGTTTGTATGCTTCCATGATGAATAACTCTTTGATGTTAGTTCAATTATTCAAAGTACATTGAATTCTAGTTCGAATGACCAATTTAAGGCTTT
>ML815520.1:17276-28683 GCA_009831015.1 Picea engelmannii
TTCATCTTTTGGATTTGCTTAGGATTTCTAGGTTAGTTTTCTGTTAGGGTTTCAAGGTGTTCTATTGGTTTAAATGATGTTTAAATTGCACAATTCTCTACCTTGCAGTAGGAACTAAGTTCCATTTCAATTTGCATGTACTTTTTAATGTAAACCCTTTTATATTGTAAAAGAAAAGAGGAATTACCTTTTCAGAAAAATAAATTTATGGGTCTTTATCCAAAAAAAAAAATCCTTGTTCATTACTAGTTCATTAAATTGTAAGGTATTTTTTTTTTTGAAATCTTACATTTTAGTTCTAGATAGGCCTTTAAGGCTCCAATGTATAAACTACGGCTCTGATACCATGTGTAGTGACCAAGTTATTTAACATCAATTAATTCTACAAACATAATAGTAAAATTCAATAATTCCTTTAAGTTGAGCACCTACGCATTTTAAATTGATCAACGAATAATAAAATTTTATAACAGATTAAAAACAAATACATAATTTTAAATACCTAGGTCTGATGCTAACCCTCCATTTGTCTGCTTGCCTTGTTGACCGCTGTTGAACTGTGCAAACAATGCCCAAAACCTTGTTCCACCCTACCAACTAGGACAACTTCTTAGCTCCAGGATATCATATGGATATCTTGCCCCCCGTGCCCAAAACCTCCAGCAAACCGGTGCTTGTACTGATCTAGTCCAACTACCGAACTCAACTCCCCTCTCTGCAATCCAAGAGAAACCTCCCAGAAAAATAATATTCCCGTAAAATGATCCCCTTCATAAAACTCCTTCACCTCCATATCCTTCCTTCACCGCCTCATGCATTTACTTCCTTATCCACCCATTTATTACCTTATCCCCTCATAATTAATATCTTACCCCTTTTAATTAATATCTTATCCCTTTCCGTGTACATAACTTTTTTTTTAATTTAAACAATATAACTTATTATTCCTTTTAAATTTAATACCCAAGTTATTGATATAATAGGTAGTTAATTAATTAATTAATCAATCAAAATTATAACCTTTAATTAATTAATAAATACTTAATTAATATCATTAGACCAATTGTTGTTTAGTTATTAACATGTTAGGAAAAATTAATTACCTAATAAATCTTTTACTTAATAATTCCTAAATATATATTCTACTAGGGTTGTTACACTTTTAGATTTCTAGAGTCATGGCCAAATGTCTCTTTACACTTCCACACTAAGAAGACCTAAATCCTCTCTCTCTTAGTTCACAACATTTAAAACAAAGATATTAAAAATTCATTCATTAAATGGGAACTCAATAATTTCATATCCTAATGAAATATTTAGTGTAAATATGAAATAGAGTTTTTCATTAAAATTTAAAAAAAAAATCTTTAATTTTAAATAATTATAAACCTTTCAAAAATCAAATATATAAAAAATTGAAAGAAATAAATTATTGTAAATAAAATCAAGTTTCTTAAAATCTCCAAAATATGTTTTAGTTACACATAATCAATCCACAAAATCAACATTTTTACTCTTTTCACCAATTTTAATAGGTTTTAGAAATGCCCAAACTTATTTGAATTTTCAACTTGTTAGTGTCTATTGCATACTATATCTTCTCATATGATTAGCTTTTCCATCTAATTAAAAAATGACTTTTGTAGAAAAACATGAAGACTATGCTTTCTTGTTGAAGAATTGTTGGTATATTTTTCCATCTAATTAAAAAATGGCTTTTGTAGAAAAAACATGAAAACTATGCTTTCTTGTTGAAGAATTGTTGATATATTATTTTTTAATATAAAAAAATCATGTCAAAATGATTTATTGAGAAAAGGAAAAGATACCATGATAAAGTATAACATGAATAGTTTAATATTTTAATAGATGAAATCTTTTTTCAAGTGGAAGTTTTAAGCTCTAGAAAATAGTAATTTTTACTTTTTGAAAATTTTAAGAATTGAAGCTAAATGAGGAGGATAACACCATCCCAGCCACATGAGTTAAACCAAATTAATTAAGTACAATTTAATTTACCTTATAAAATATTTTATGAAAAGAAAGTCGTTCATGTTTATTATAATGTTCACTCTCATAAAATTGTAAAATCTTTGTTTTATATATATCTTTGTTTTATTTCCTTTGTTATTAATTCTAATCTTAAATTTAGTTAAATTTATATTTATGTGTTTAATATTGTTGTTCTAATTCCATGTGTTATATCTTATGAATTATAGAAGGATAATTATTTCCTTTGATTTTATTTGATTATTTTGAAAATTGGATTTTTACATACACTAAGGAATATATTTACTTAATTTATTTAAGTAAAATTTAAACTTAAATTAAAGAGAACAACTTTTATCTAAACTATTAAAATTAAAATCTAACTAATTAATAATTAATTTAATTTTGATATAAAAAATTTAAATTAAATTTAATAATAATTGAAAATAACTTCTACAAATCATAACCAAATAATATTTTTAGAATATATCTTTAACAAATGATTTTGAAGAGTGACTAAATACTTTTGCACATATTATTATACATGTCCTCTAGGCATGGTATATAGTGATAGCTAAGCTAGGTCGTTGACCAGCTATTAGTTGAGGTTTGACTAAAAGAATTTGAGCTTTATTAAAAGTATAACATTACAAATTCATTTTATTTATTTATTTTAATTAGTTTGCATTTTTTCTAATGTTTGATTGGTGGTTCAAATGACCTTGTTTTTGTAGATCGACCTAATTTTTGCACTTCAATCTTAGTTTAAAGCATAGGTTTTTCTAGTAATTTTTCCCAACTAAATAATGCTTGAAATTAAGTCTAACATTACTTGTAAACAATAAATGTTTGTTTTTCAATGCGATATTTATACTATGAGTTTACATTGATTATCAATTTCCCTGACAGCATGGTTGCAATGGTGGTTGTTTGAGTGACAATTTTGTGATTGTTTATTGAGTAGCAATGTGGTGGTCTCCATGAACATGGTTATAACATGCAATTTCTATTAATGCACTCACCATTTAGAGTGAAACTGAAGCTCGGAGCACAATTACAGATAGCTTGGCAACCTGAATGCACATTTCTTACTGGCCATTCGATATAGAATCAAAGTTTTGTGTTGTAAGGCCATGAGCCCGAGATGTGAGCATCTTTGCAAAGGAACATGTGGGTCATGCAAGCAAGGTACTGCCCGCATTCCTTGCAATAAGCAATGCTCCAGGGATCTCCCATGTGGTCACCAATGCACAGCCAGTTGATCCGAGATATATCCTCCCTGCAAGCATCCTTGCCAGAAATGTTGTCTGCATAGTCGTTGCATTGTTATTTGTGGAGCCTTATGCACACCTTGCATGGAGAAATGTGAATGGAAGTGTGAACATCATTCTTGTGATCTCCTCTGCCATGAAACATGCACCAGGCCTCGGTGTGACGAGCTGTGCCAACAAGCTCTAAGGTGTGGACATCCTTGTATAAGTCTCTGTGGGGAGCGCAGCCCCAAGATTTGCAGGATTTGCAATATTTTGATGTCATTTCACAGAAGAGTTTAGACGAGTGTGATCCATCCAATAGGTTTGTGCATGTTAGATTCATAATGAAGAAAAGAGCAGAAATATAATGGAAATAATAGAAGAAATCAAGAAACCATGAAGAACAAAGATAAATAAACAATGGAAGAAAAGGCATACTCTATTCATCAATACTTCTGTAAAAATCATGTACATAGATGTACATATATAATAAAAAAGACCATAATTTTCATGTAACTGTATAACAGTTAGGTTAACTTAACTAACCAACTAACTTATGATTAGTGTTTTAACATCCCCCCTTAATCATAAGTTCGTTCTTGCTTGAAAAACTGCCACTACATGAAAATCACATGTGTCAAGCAAATATTCAGAGGCCTGGTTGAAGATGCTCTCTGAACTCTGAAAAAAAATAGTATAAGTTGATGTCTTCTACTAAATTGGTGGTTTAAGGTTGACCACAAACTCATCTGGTGGTTTCAAGAATGACCACAAACCGAATATCTAGCAGAAGTTGATGTCTTCTACTAAATGGCATGGTTTTAAGTTGACCATAAACTAACAAGAGCTCAAGGCTCAAAAATCTTAAAATATACCAAGCAGAACTTCATGTCTTCTGCTCAATTGGTAGTTTTAAGATGACCACAAACCATATCAAAAACAATATCATTTGTTCACAAGCTCTAAATCAAACTTGGAAACTAACTCAAAATCAAACTTGGAACGTGACTCAACTAGATTTCCCCCCTGTCAGGGACAAGTGGTTCCAATTCCCTTGATTTTCATTCACAATTGCCTTGATCGCCATTCGCAAGTATGGCCAAGAAGAGATCCAACACATCAAATTGTCTTACAGCGGGGTCTGAAGACTCGATCTTCAACTCAGAAGACTACATCAACTCGGTCCCGATCATACCCTAAATCAACAAATCTTGAAAAACATTCATGTCCATCAACTGTAGAAATATATCCAATCAAGTATGATTGTACTTGTGTATAAATCAGACGATAAGACTGCTCCAATAAATTGGCTTCCGAATGCCAACGCCAATTCCCTAACCATTCAAAATGAATTTGTTTCCTCTTGCGCTTTTGACACCTTACTGAGGGGTGATTTTTCTTCCCACAAAATCTGCATGGGTGAAGATCAAAACAATTTGATTTATCATTGCCAAACCATTGATAATGTTTGCACTGTATGGGTTCTTTATTCGACCGATTAGAAACATCATCATAAGCTATATCATGTACTTGTTCCTTACCAATATCCGCAAGCTTTGTCGTCTTATCATCATTCAAAAAACCTCCACTCACAAAGAAAACAGGTTCACAATAATTAGGAAAATGAAAAAGGTTGTTAGCATCCTGTACATAGCCTAGTCCATATCAAGTTTGTTTAAATCATAATTCTTCCCATGGTCGAACAATACATTTATCCGCAACTTTTTCTGACCTAGGGACTTCATCTAACCGATCTTCATGTTTATGACTTTCATCACTAGTCAACTGAACATCTTCATTCTCATCCTTGATGTCATTGTGTTTGTTAAAATCACATTGTTGGTGTCGAAGAAAAATTAACTCATCAGACAACAACTTGTTTTGAAGTTTGAACATATCAATATTCTTGTGTGTTACTTGTAAACAAGTAATCATTGTACTAAGAGTGCACTTGTTTATTACCATTGTAGATTATGTAATTGAGTTAATTAATGTGCGCAATATTGTAAATAGTTCTTCAATTCTTGCCATTATGCAGAACATGGAAGAGAGATGCTTGTATGTTGATGCCACAAAATTCAATTTTGTATCTTGTTGTGCATGTGATATCCTATTATGCATGCGAAGAGGCGAAGAGAAATCGTTCATTGTATGAACGCGGCTAAAAAACTACAGGATGTGTATCCTATTGTGCATGCCAAGAGAAATCGTTCATTGAATGTTGCCAAAAACTACAAAATAACCAATAACTTAGACGCACACAAAGATCCTAAGATAGACCCCCTTATTCAATTTTGGGTGGGTCAAAGAGGACTCCTTATAACTTCCAAAAAACTCCTTATAACACCTTTACAAAAAGTCTTCAAATAAATAACAAACCCTTATAACTCCAATTACAATCAATGGAGAAAAATCCTCCATACAAAACTTTATAACTCTTTAAGGACACATTAAAACCTTATAACTCCTTTGCAAAATGAATATGATCCCACTTGAATTAAATAAGACTTTAAGAAAATTGAATTTTAATCCACTTCTTATAACTCCTTAAGTTGAATTTTCCTTTTGCTTTCTTTATCATAACATGTAGCTCACTATCCACAATACAATAATCTCCATGAAACATCATCACCAAAATGTTCAAAATGTGTTATTTCAAATATCCCCTCATAAAAGTTAACTTCAAATTTAATCCAATGGAATGGCTCACTTTAATATTAATTCCCAAGCTCTCTCACATCATTTTAATACAATTGAGATTTGATGAGACTTTATACTCTTTCCAAGATTTGACTTTCTTGGAAGCATTTTATTTTTCCTTTGATATATAAGGTAATCAATTTTAAATATAAAAGCTCACATGAGAGTATTACCTCACATTCTTTAATGTATCATTCATTTCCAGCCAAGACTCCCTTCAAGACTCCGTTCAAGACTCCACGATCCTTATTTTTCTTTATTTTAATTCGTTGGCAGCCAACCAAACAACACGAAATGGTTTTAGTTTTCATATGTTTATCAGGCAGATTGAATTCTATCATAGGTAAGAAGAAGATGTTGAATGCAATTCTCCCAACAGATATATTGCTCACAAAGATAAACAATGGTCTTTAAAAACGAAATGTAAACTATTAAAAACGAAATGTAAACTATGTGTGTCTTATCAACATGCCCACGACGTGGATCTAGTTGTAGATTCGCCTTCACATGCTCGCGCTCTCTAATGCGAAGGGATCCAAGGCTCCAGCAAATTTGACAGAGTGAAAAGAGAATGGCGTAAGGCCCTCTTCCAGCAAGTGGCCTTCCTCTTCTGCGGGCGAAACCAGTAGATGTCCGACCCCTTTGTTAGAGATAATGCTTACTACAACTGTTGTAACTGTTAATTTCTAGGTTTACTATTTTTAGCTAATCAAATCCACTTTCTTAGGATCTAGATTGCTAGGAGTTAGTGATCTGCATGCTATATATGTAACCTCCATTTGTTTATTAAGTAACACAAACTATTCTTTGTGTGTGAATCTTGAGCAATGGCTTCCCTCTCGATTTCCAAGTTGGTATTAGAGCTTGGTTGGGCTTAGCTCCTCACGGAGTGCCCAGGAATATGAGAGAAATCTGAGATTGATCTGTTGTAAAAGTAGGTTAGTTGTAGGAGAGTAAATTAACAGAGTGTTCTGAGTTTTCGTGTTTTTTGTTTCAGTGATTGTTGATCTGTTGCATGGAGAAGGTCGCATATGTTCGCATTTGTGCATGGAGGAGGTCGCATCAATTCACAGCTAATCAGAAGGATTTGGGAAGGGTGTTGTGAGAGAGTCGATTCGCGAGAAGAGGAGATCATATAGAATAAAATTATTGTCCAATATATTAGAGAATAGAGCATTGAGTTGTAAGAAACAAATTCGTTATTTATAGATGTATTGCTTGCTCACTAATTAATTTATGTGTCCCTCATAATCGTTCTCACTAAAGGGCGTCATGCAAAAGAGAGGTGTGCCGGTAGATCACTAGCGCTGCAGGCTGTCACTATCACAGCCAGAGCAAATCTTGAAGATCAATGACCCGTTCAGGTCATTAGCTCCCATATCTGTGATTAATTGTAGAAATCTCAATTTATGACGGATGATAGGTTCTCCATAGATATTCAAACTGTGGCTCTTCACGAGATCGGGAAAGAAACATATGACCGATGATGAATCGATGGCACCAGCGTTCTGTGTGGGCAATGCAATTCATGGAAGGTCGATGATAATTTCTTCATGCAAATTTGTGGCCAATTTTTACTGCCTTTCCTACCATATTATCATGTGCCTAGATTCTCCTTTGTTGCATCTAGTTGATATATCGAAGGAAAGTTTTGATGAAGGAAGAGAATCATCTCGAGATTCATTGTTGGTTGTTGCATTGAGTAGAGCTGCAGGATATATTTTTCCAGATTTGTGAAATTAGTTGTTTTGTTTAGTGTGTTTGTAAATTGCATTATGAAGAACCAAGTGATGCAATTCAAGCTTGTAGTTCTTGATGTGCTTCGGTGCTATAAGAATGCATTACTTGTTTGAGTATGTCAACGTCTTGTTGTACTTCGATGATCCAAGATAATCATTTACGGGCTATCATTGTGTTGGTAAGTGTGTGTAAAAAGGTCATTTTGTAAGATCGATTACTGAATATTTCAGTATCGAGACTATTCTTCGGGGTACTTTAGAATCGTCGGTCCTATAGATACTTCAAAGATGGTCAGAAGCGATTGTATTTGTGTTGTATGAAGTGGTAGCTCAAAGATGATGGAGAGAAAGAGCGTGTCTATGAAGTTCAAAGATGGGTGTAACTGCGTATGAGGACCACTGAGACAAACATGGAAAAATTTGTGTTGTAACCTTTTGTTATGTTTTGTAATTTGTGATTGTGATATTTGTAATGTAAGTATTAAGGGAGGGTGTTAGAGATAATGCTTACTACAACTGTTGTAACTGTTAGTTTCTAGGTTAACTATGACTGTTGTAACTATGAGTTTCAACTATGACTGTTATAAGTGTTAGTTTCTAGGTTTACTATTTTTAGCTAATCAAATCCACTTTCTTAGGATCTAGATTGCTAGGAGTGAGTGCAGTCTATATATGTAACCTCCATTTGTTTATTAAGTAATACAAACTATTATTTGTGTGTGAATCTTAAGCAATGGCTTCCCTTTCGATTTCAGGTCCCTTGGCTCCAGAAATGAACTTCTCACTCGGCTCACTGATCGGCTCTTTCTTCTTCTGCACCCAAATGAACTCATCGATTTTCCTCACGAACATGCAAATCCTCAGCTCTTTCTCTTCTCACTAATTCCCAGCGATCGGAATTCAAATCACGACCTCTTTCAAGTTACACAGGCTCCAGTTGATGGCCTTGCATTCTCTCAACGAATTAACCCATGACCAGTTTTGAACAAAACTCTAAATAACAAACTTCAAGGCACTTCTTTTGTTACATTATTTTCGAAAACGTTTTTACAGCATAAAGTCTACATCATGATATCTTCTCAGCCACTTTTTTTAATTAAAATAATGAATAACCTTACATTGTTCACAGCTTTTTCTCCTTGAGTACCTCGATCTTTTGTAGACTATGACTATTCTCAATGATTCCTCTTGTCTTTAATTCAATGCCTTCTTTGGCAGACCAACAAACTGGTGATCTTTTGGGGGCAACTATGCTTCTGGAAACATATTTGACAAACAACATGAACAAACCCTCGATTCATCAATTCAAATTTCATCTACCATGGTGCTATCAAGAACTAAGAATTATAAGAATTATAGTGCTCTGATAAACTATAAGGTTCATAAGATCAATATACTGCTCTGATACCATTCTTAGATTCATAATGAAGAAAAGAGCAGAAATATAATGGAAATAATAAAAGCAATCAAGAAACCATGAAGAAGAGAGATAAATAAACAATGGCAGAAAAGGCATACTCTATTCATCAATATTTATGTAAAAATCATGTACATAAATATACATATATAATACAAAATACCATAACTGTCATATAACTGTATAACAATTAGGTTAATTAACTAACCAACTAACTCACAATTAATGTTTTAACAGTGCAGCTCATAGACTGCCAGCATGTATTCTGTGATCCATCCGACAGGTTTGTGCTGCTGCCGTCAAGCTAAAGCAATGGTAAGCCTTGACATGATCGTATAAATCACACAAATTCTGTGCTCTGGAGCCTCTTGGTTTTGAATGAGGAATGCTAAAATCTATCAACGTTGTTAAATGGCATGCTATGCAGTCCGAATTACAAATGTAGATCCCCTGTCAGAAGAACACTGCGATATTCAAACATTGTCAAGATGAAGCTGCAACATATTGAAGAAGTTAAGAAGTGAGTGCTTGGATTCGAAAAAGTGGAGGGGGAGAAATATGTTAAAGGTGAAGAATTATATGGAAGCAATGCTAGCATTCAGAGCTGCTCTCAAGAGCAATCTAGGGCTTCTGGAAGCCCATCTGGGCCTGGCCTGTGCGCTCTGCGGATCGCTCGAGTATGAGCGAGCGATAGAGCATCTTTCTTTTATCATAGAGAACAGCTCCTACAACGAACTCGTGCTTGAAAAGCTTCCAACACTAAGCCTGAAATCTATTTTAAGCGTTAATAACGTTAATTCTAAAGCTAAAAATGAGTTGGCCATTGATGCGCTTATCCAGTGGGCATTGGCTTGTTCCTCTTGAAAGGACTTCGCAACTGGGTTGGCGATTTGCGACATCATTCTGCAGAAAAACCCTGATCATGCAGAGACTGCCGAAATAAGTAGGGGGCTGAAAAACGGAGTGAAACAACTAAAGGTCATTGAAATTATGACTAAGGAGATTGGAGGAAGAGGGCATTGGTATCAGTGTCGCAATGGCCATTTCTATATTTCTATGTTGTGGGAGAGTGCGGAGAAGCCATGAAGAGATCTCAATGCCCAGATTGCAATGCCACAGCAGGAGGAGAGTCTCATCGTCGAGCGGAAGGAAATAGTCATGCAGACATTGATGGCAGTTCTCATCCTGCCTGGAGCAACGACACGGGTCTCGGTGCTCTGGCCTTGTAGGCGACGTTAAAAATATGGGTTTGTTTTGGAGTTTTTGAAATTCCAACAAAAACCAAAATTTAGTTGAGTATAACTTAAAAACAAAAACCAATATCGTTAATTTCAAATTCCAATAATTTTTTAAACAGTGGAGTTCTGCCCTAGTTTCTAAGACTCGTAATTTTTGAAACTATATTATAACGTTATTAAGTGTGTGGAAGACATACAACTATAACTTATCGTTGAAGTGAACGTTTATGTATATATACGTTCTTTTAAACCTAGTTGCTACTAAATGCAAATATTTTCACATATCGTTTTGAATTATTTTTAATGTTTTTTTTAAGATTTTAAAAGTACTTGTATTTTCGTGAATTATTGGTGTTAGAAAGACAACTGACTGCATGTCCTTAGTCTTTGATTTTCTAAATTTGTAGAGAGGCTAAGAACTTTGAAGGGGCAGAAGCAGAAAAATCACACAGACAAATAGTAAAGAACAAATAGATAAGTGTATTACTCGATTGATTAAACCAGATACATCTGCCTCGTTTTTATAGAGGCCTTTAGAAAACTCTCAAGCGTCCAGAAGGTTCTCGGAGTGTCTACGATAAGCGGTGGAGGAACACTAATGACGGTTGAGTAGAAGGTTCGATTTTAATGGTGGTAGGTAGAAATTACATATTCCAACACTCCCCCTTAATTTCTACTACCAATTACATCTTACATCAATGCTCAATGCTTCTCCTTAGCAAATACATGTCTTGGTTAGGTCTTTATCTGAGTCATGTCATCATCTTCAATTCATATCTTCATATGGTTGGGCTTTCTTTCAATGTGCTACTTTATTACACGCTCACTTGAGTTTCATCATTTTTGCTTCTTCTTTTGTACCTGCAAACAACTTGGTCATTGATGTCCATAAAAAAAGAGATCCATCTACCAAAATACATGGGTACCATCTGGGGAATATAGCTTGCCTTGCCTATGGCTAAGCTTTACAACTTTGGACCAACAACCTCTTGGGGAATATAGCTTGCCTTGCCTATGGCTAAGCTTTACAACTTTGAACTAAAAACTCTAGGGTGTCGGGTACTACCGATC
>ML815520.1:33409-67166 GCA_009831015.1 Picea engelmannii
TATATATATATATATATATATATATATAATAACAAACAACAATGAGAATATTCATTTTGTACATACTCATTTTATTTCAGAAGTTATATAGATTCATGGTTTATAGATGGTTATGCAAGTTTTGTTTTGACTTTCATTTCTCTTTTTAACCTTAAAATCAAACAATTTCATAGTATGCTTATAATCTTATGTTATTTCAAAGAAAAAATTCCAAATTTCATCATTTAGTTAAGCACTTAGTTAACAACTACTCACCCATGTAATAAAAGTCACAAAGAGTTTTAATCAATAATGTTTATTCACAACCAACTAAAATAATGCATAAAATTCATGTGTGTGTGTGTGTGTGTGTTCTTTTCAAATTAACATATTGGATGATAAGTGTTTAGAAAAAATATATTATTTGGCTAAGAAAATATGTAAATCATCTCCATATTTATGGGAATTCAAGTCTTATACAAAATATATTTAATTAGTTGGAATAACTCAACTTTCACAACAAAATTAAAAATTCAAGATATCTTCTCAATATTACAATATGGAATAAAAAATTGAATTGACTATGCTTCTACAATAATTGAAGTGTTGACACTTAGTATATTTCACCACAATAATGATACTCATTTTCTTTACTTAATTTGTAATACACTTTTTCTTTCTTAATAAACTATTTAATTCAAAACAATAGTAATCAATTCAAAGAATATCTACATCCTAAACATTAATGTTTTATGACATATCAAATGTCTTCATGAAATACAATATTAAATGATATATTTAATTTCACTATATAAATTAAAGAATGCAGGTTAAAAGCCTTTTATTAAACCATTTTTTCAATAAATATTTTAAATTAAAAACTCTTCCTTTTATTAAATATGTTAGATATTCATTTTTTCTATGCAATTTAAAATCACATAGGATAAACACATCTTCACAAGAAAATTATAATTATAATTCAAATAGAAAAAATTCACAATTACAATTACTCATTCTTAATTCTAAACCTATAAAATTTAAAAATCTCTGTAAATCATTATATCTAATAGAATGGCTTAAAATTACACTTATCTACTCTCACAAAAATCTAGAGCCAAGTCCAAAGGCCTCTTTACACTTCCACGCCCAATAGAACAAAAGCCCAGCCCATTTCTCTTAGTTCTCAACATTTTAAAAAAATGGATTGAAAGTTGATTCATTACATCTCAATCTAATAATTTCATCTTTAAATGTAAATGGAATATTAAGTGTAAACATGAAATGAATATTTTATTGAAATTACATAATAATATTTCATTCAAAATAATTATGAAACTATCAAAAATTAAATATATATAAAAAATTGAGAAAAATAAATTCAAAAAATTAAATAAAATTATATATATATATAAAAGTGTATGTGTATGTGGTTGAATTCAACAACATTACTTACAAAATCCATGTTTTAAAATCTCCTAAATATTCACTCTTTTCACTAATTTTAATTGATTTTATAGATGTCCAAGTTTTGTCCCAAGTCCAAATTTAGATTTTCAACTTGTTGGTGTCCATTGCATAATAGAATTTTTTTCCATGAAAATCTGCTTTCTTGTGGAAGAATTGTAGATTATCTTAATATGTCATTTTTTAGTGCAAGAAAATCATGTCAAAATGATTTCTAGAGGAAAGCCAAAGTTGTATTGTTGGAGTATAATAGAAGTATGTTTCAATATCTTCATATGGCATAAATATATTCTAAGTCCAAGTTATAAGTTCCCAAAAATTGCAATTTTTTTTTTTTTTGACATTTTTAAGAATTATGGAGAAATGCACATCAAAATAAAAATTTGCATGTTGAATGAGTTTTGAAACACACACACAAACATACACATATACACCTTCCATTTTACTAAGGAATAATAAAAACATATATTACATACAAAACAAACTTGTTTAACATCAAAAATCAAAATTTGTGCAAAACAGTTATCTTAGGCAAAGTTGCTTATGCTTCACATTTGTAATATCTCTATTATTTGTACTATGGTGAAATGGGAACTCTTATAATCCCTATATGAGGGTTGTGCAAACTCATTTATAGAAGATATATGCATATATTTCTATAACCATGTATTTACATATATCTAATGAGAATTTGTTACAAAGTCCTCCCACTAGATTTTTCATGTCTTTGTTAAACCCTTGATTTCACAGGTTGACATGTTATTGCATATGTGAGATCTTCTTGTGTTAGATAGAGGGTATTCAACATCAAATAACAAAATGGATGAAGATCATTGAAGAAGAACAAATAGAGTGCAAACCAATCTAATCTAATTACACCTATTGAATCCGTCAACTCCCCCACTCTATTCTAAATCTTTCAATACCTAACTCTAAACCCCCTAATATTCATATGTTTTTAATATGTTAAAAATACCCCTTGACCTTGATATATATATTTTGTAAATCCATGTGATTTTAAATTCACCCTATAACACTAAGTGACACCAAATAGTGTAAATACTTTATACTAGTTACCTTAAATATGAATTCTCATTATTGCAAACTATATTTATTAAACCCTGGAATATTTAGGGCACAAGGCATGTAAACATCTCAATATGTCACTTGTGGGAATGGTGGGTATAATAACAACATTCCTCCCAACCACTCAAACTAAACCTGATTTACTAAATACAATTTAGTTTACTTTGTCCTATATTTTGCTAGAAGGAAGTGGTTCCTCTTTATTATATTGCTCTCTCTCATAAGATTAATCATCTTAAGTTGATGTAAGAGTTGATTTAAAAAATATTACTTTCTTTCTTTTTAATACTTTAATCCTAAATTGTTAATATCTTTAAAGTGTGTTTAGTTGAAGGAGACACTCAAAAATCCAACCATATTAAGAGTTGATGCAACATATTTAATATTTTTATAATAATTGTATTCCAAAATAGTTTATTATGATTTTTTTTCATACAAATTGAAATTTGTTTTTTAATTTTATAATATTTATTTTATTTTTTATTTTATAAAAGATAATTTTGATGATCTCATTAAAGTTGATTATTTGTTTGTATTAATATAAGGATAATTTTTTATTACATTTTAATTTAAATTATATAATTATAAAACACGTCATATAAGCATTTCACGGAACCATAGGCCAAGGTTTAGCTCTCGTGTTTTGATGGTGGCGGTAGCTATGAACAAGGCGTTAGTTAGCGCATAGGTCTCTATAGGTGATGGGGGATAACAGAGGAGGAGGGATCTTTCAAAGGTTGTTGCGGGGCCATCTGATTGTGCCAAATGTACTATTTTCTATATTGTTGCGGTTGTTGTGCCTTCCAACTATTGTTATCGAAAAGTGATTCTCCCCGGCTCCATTCTCCCCTTTTACAAGTTGGTGGCTCATCTTTGTTGGACGTGCACATAAAGAAGCCCGAAGGTGGTAAAATGAGAGGGGTTGAAGACAAATAATTCCCTAAAGAATTTGGAATTTCATTATTCTTTAGAATTTCATTTCTAAGAAAAGTTGATGAAACGTCGAGGACAGAAATAATATGGTGGTAGGGGAAGATGTTGGGTAGAATGAAAGTTGGTAGATTTTGTGGAAAAATGTGAGTAATTTGGCTCTAAGGGATTGGATTGATGTTAATTGGATGGAGGTGTTCGGATATGGCCTCAAGTTTAGTGCTAAAAGAATAGGCCATCAATTTCGACTCAATCTTGATTCACTCTTGCCTATTAAGGTTTGGGTGATCCTTCCAAACCTTCCTATGGTATTCTAGTAGGAGTGTTGATCTAAAAGATTGTTTTATGGTTTTAAAGTCAACCTCACAACGATATAAATCCCCTTGCATTTTTAGAGAGGTGGTATTGATCTTTTTCTTATAAACTTACAAGCAAAAATAAAACAATATCTGAAAAGGACCAAACTTTGTACCTAATATTGGGACCATGTATATTTAAAAGAAAACCATATATACAATTGTGGAAGAAATAGACACAAAAAAGAGGGAACAAAGTTGTTGCTTGACTCGTTGTGATGGAAAGTTCTTGTAACCCTTTACTTGCTTCTAGTTGTTTCCTTATAGGTTCATGTTGTGGTTGAGGTGGTATAATTGTTGCAACTATTACTTGATTGTTTGGTTTGGTAATTTAAATTAATGCATTTTTCAACCACTCCTAGATATAATCCTTCAAAGATGCTACAGTGATTTCATGCTTAGTTTTAATTTCAAATAATTGATTTTCAAATTCTCTCAGATCCATCTCTAATTGATGCAATGTGTCACAAACTTCATCATTCATGTTGATATACTGAATTAACCATTTTTCAACTTATTCTTCAGAAAATTCTATTGTTTCGGTAAATTCATTTGACTATGAAAATTTTAATGCAATAAGTTGTCCCATTAAAGATTCTTTTGATAAAATCATGGTATCCATTAATAAATTGGGGCCATCCAGCTCCTTTGTAAGATCAACAAGTTCAAGAAACAAATCACTTTTTTTATTTCTCAAAACATCAATCTTGTTTATAGTTTCTTTCATCAACATGCATTGACTTGTTTCATTCAGTAAGTTGAAGGAAGTTTTTTTTATTTTATATGAGCTACACTTAAGCTCGAGACTTTAGCAAAGAAAGTATTCACAACTTCTATGTCAAATCCTTGATCATTTTCTAGATCATTTTGCAAGTGTTCCTTGAAATTTTGTATCCTTGATGAAAAACTAGAAACAATTTGCCCAAGCTCCAAATTTTCTTGAACTATATCAATTCTCTTTTGTATGGAATCACCAACATATTTTCTTATTGCTTGTAATAATCTTGATGGTCCTTTGTATTTTCTCTTGATTTATGGGACATTCTCTAACACAAATGCAAGTTGGATTGAATTTAAAGGTTTGGGAAACAATGGTCCTAGTATCAAGACAAATTCTAACTCTTTTATCCACTTTTTCAACTCTGAATTTTACTTTTCCATATTATCAATAGATAACTTCAAATCTTCTCCAGTTCCTCCATGGAACTGTGTAATTTTTTACGGTGCAACTCCATCAAATTCAATTGAAGTATTAGTACCACATTTAACCAAGCCAATGATATCAGTACCAATCAAGATCATGAGGATAAATTAGAGAAAAATAGATGTGGAAGGTGAGCTCACAAAGCTCATGGATCGAGAGAAGTTAAACTGCACTCAAGTTCCCTAAAGGAATCGCATGAAAATCAATCCGAAAGGGTCCAAGGCCGAGTTTTCATAGCCTAGGAACTTATTAGGACCTTATAAGAGGTATAATAACACCCAAAATAGGCTTAATCCACTTTTCAAATAGAGTTATATCATAAAACCAATGCGAGCCCCATCATCAAATGATAGCAACCGAGCATGATCTACTGTTGAGGATGCATGTCACCTAGAAAAAAAACATGGGATTTAGTGCACACTTGGGGTGAAATGGTGGTTTTAGGAGCCATGTGTTGAATAATGGATGGTGTCGCATGGTAGGATACGGAAACTAAAACCACTCCCCTAGGGTTGCGACAATGGTATTTTGGTCACACCAGGTTGCATATCCTCCAACACAGCACATATTATTCCATCCATGCATCACCACATGGAGCCAACATAGTAGTCAACCTTGACACTAAGGAATCCAACGATAGCATGATGCATCAATAATGCATATTTTTTATCTTGTCAAGGATCATTTCTTGCACATAGAAGGCACATTGGGATTCTGGTCACCATATCAATCCTAACCACACTTCAATGTTGACATGGATCAATATAAGCTCCCAATGTCCACAGGTCCATGATGAAAGGAGCACGACACCATCCAAGTTTCATGCATTTTCCCAAAAATTTAAAAGGCTTTGAACCATTGGGAAAAGGGTGCATGTTTCAAACAGGGGAACGAGGGAGAATATCTCATGAGAGTGGAGGATTCATTGACAATCTACTGAATCAGTTGGAAAATATGTGATGTGTAACAAGATATCTAGCATCACATGCACACCCTTTCATTCATCACCATATCACTGCTTGCAATGAACATAAGATAGTAATCATTGGCCAAATGTGCCCAACCATGCATGCCCCAGATATCAATAGATCATGCTAGGTGTGACCAATCACCTTGTCCCATCAAATTGCCTCATCAATCATGTGTTAGATTTTTATAAGAGAAAATTAGAGAATCAGAATGAACCAATCTCTGAGTAGTTTTGACGTCTTAAATTTAACTACTCATATGCCATAGGTCCTAAATGATGTCCCATCTACACAAGTCCTCCCCACAAGAGAAGATAATTATCCATCTTGGTCTTATATGTCGGTAGAGTGTGTTATCCATTCCCTAAAGAAGACAATCTCCTTCTCTCATATCATTATCTCTTATCTAAGATCCAAAGGAAATTTGGGAATCTACCCTAAAGTGCAATTGTCAATCTGACCAATGCAATGGAGAAGCTTGAAGTATAGGATTCAAGGGATTGACCAATTGTGTCCTATGTTATTGGGTTTTGTCAGCTCGAAGGAAATGTTTATCCTTTTGTCTCATACTATGAGGTGGAGGATCCACGATGCAATGATGTGAATTGATTGAGGCACTTAGAGGGATTCAAAAGAGGATAAATTAGATGAGGAAAGCACACCCAATGACAATATCAACAGGCCATGATTGGTGGTAAAAAATGGTTTCTTTCCAGTAAAATTAGTTGGAAAGTTGAAAATGGATAGAAAACCAGATGCGATATCAATATTCTGACAAGTTGTTAGTATTTTCCAAGAATAAGTAGTCGTCCAGGAAGACGGTTTTCCTACAAACAAAGAGCCTATAAGGCAAGGCAAAGAGCTCATTTTTCAGGTCGGCACTTTGGAGAATTTAAGAGTATCTTATAACTAGAGTCGTTTGATCAATATCCCCTCAGACACACATATTTTTAAGGTTGCAATATTTAATATATTTATCCCCTGTGTTATGCTTTAGCCTATGCTTCTTTTTGTGCATTTTTCATGTAAATCCAGCATCCCATTTTAGGATTCATGTATCTAATCACCATTAATAAAAGTTCAAGAAGAAAGTTTTATGACATGTTCAGTGTAATTGTGTGTTGTATAGCTTATGATACTAAAGTGGTTTCCTCTAAATATATGACCACTTGTAATTTTTTCATGTGTTTAATGATATGTAGAGGGTACCTCCATGGATTTAAATATCTGAAAATGTTTATTGTTTGATGCATTACTTAATGATCCGATACAACTATTATAACTGTTGAATTCTTAATTTTTAGCACGTTGTTCTTTCCTTCAACTATGGATTCACCTTAAATCTTCCTCACATATTTATCGTGTATTTCTTCTAAATCCATCACTCACCATACTTAAACTCATTTTTTTTTACTTTCACTTGTGGACAAATTCCTCTTGTGGATAAATGTTTTAATATATGTTATGGTATTGTTTGAGGATCGAGAGTTCTATAAGAGATAGGATAAAAACTTACCCATATTTTTACATAATTTTTGTTGTTAAAATCATGGATTTAAGGCTCATTTTGAGTCTTAGCTCGTGGGAGGCCTTGGCATTGTTCCACTCATAGATTATAACATATCGAGGGACAACTTCTTGTTAAAGTTTTACTTATAAAACTAGCATTTATGGTTCTTCTTTATTATTATAATCATTTAGCACATTAGCTGCATAAATAGGATCACTGAAAAAGAGGCAATAACAGAAACAATAGAGACACACTGATTATCCTGGGAAACCCTCATGGGGGACAAAACCCCAAAACAACTTCCTTAATATAGATAGATCAAAGACTAAAAAAAATATCCTCTTCTTCTCCTTCACTGGGAAGAGTATCACACTACTTAACCAAGAGATACCAAGACACATACAAAGAACCCTCCTTGACGTCACACTTATCTACAGTAGAAGTTCCTCCAAGTTTTCCACACTTCTTCATAGTTGTAGAGCTAGTGTGGTGAGTGTGTAAATGAGGTTCTAGCCTCCTTTATAAATAATAGTCTAGCCTCCCTTAATTAGGTGTAGTTCAACCTATCACTTTACCCTTTTAATTTACATTTAATTTTCAAAGAACAAAAGGGTCAAATTTTATTGAGGCACAATAGGGCCTAATTAAATATAATATAATAATATTATTCAACACTCCCTCTTAGGTAGAATATGTTTCAAAGTTACAATATTTCAACACTCCCTCTTAGGTATAATATTCTTCGAAGTTACAATATTACAACACTCCCCCTTAACAACAAGGGTATTCTACTAACAACATCAATAAAAACTGGTTGGAATCAATAGAACATTAAGAGGAGGGGACATCGTCATCAACATCGAGAACACTGTCAGTCATATCTATAGGTCATCAGAAGTTTTTCTCATCATCAACATCAGTAGAAACTAAACATCATCATCATGTGTAGCACGTAGCTGGAGTAACATCATCATCATCAACAAAATGAGGATGGAACATCAACATCAACAGCACAAAGTTGGAATAACATCATCATCATCCACATCATGAAGTTGGAACATCAACATCTATATGTGGAAACAAAATGAGGTAGGTGCATCAACAAAAACATGCGTGGTACTCTAACAGATCGTCTTTATCATACCTTCGATATCTTCCTAGGAATCATAAGATTCCCTAGGATATAGAATCCTAATTGAGCTACCACTACTGACCACAGTTGGAATATACATGCACATGTACTCTGACATACCTTCCTTACTGAACCTTCGGGATCTGCCCAGGGATGATCAGTCCCCTAGGATATGAAATTATAACTGAGCTACCCATTATTCGTCGGAATACCATAGTATCATCAACATCACTCCCCATTTCGAGGGAGGTCCTTTCGGACTACACAAGTCTTGTATCAGAAGTACTCAAACTTCACACGAGATAGAGGATTAGTCAACACATCTGCAACCTACTCATTTATTCCAACATATTGGAGCTTTAGAGATCCCTTCCACGCCATGTCACGAATGTAGTGATGCCATATCTCTATGTGATTCATTTTGTCATGGAACATTGGGTTCTATGTCATATTTATGCAACTTTAGTTATCACATAGAATCATGGTAGCTTCCATCTCCAGATTGAATAGACATGTCAACAACTTTTGAATCCATATGGATTCACAACTGGTGGAACATGTTGTAATTTACTCTATTGTTGTCATGCTAAGAGAAATAATGGAATTTTTCTTGCTTTTCCATGAAGTCATGGCTGGCCCCAAACTAAAACAACATCCTAAAGTTCTCTTTCATCTGAAGCACTTCCATCCCAATCTGAATCAGTATAACCACACAATCTGAAGTCATGCTCTCTAGTATAATAGAGACCATAATCCAACATACCCTTAAGGTATCTCATCACATTATTTGAAACTACAAGATGAACACGCCTGGGCTCCACCAGATACTGACTCAAGGTGTTCACAGTAAATCATATATATCGTCTGGTATTCGTCAGATACATCAATGAACCAATCATTTGTCTGTATAGAATAACATCAACTATTTCTAAAAAAGTATTACCCAATAACTTCATATTCATCTCCATAGGAGTGGACATGGTTCTACAATCCATCATGTCGAATCTCTTCAGAATTTCCATAGAATACTTTCCTTGACTAAGGAAATCTCTTATGGGCTATGATATACTTCAAGACCTAATAAATAGTGCATCGGTCCTAGGTCCTCATTTTAAATTTGACAGCAAGCTTCTTCTTACAATATGTGATGATATTTTCTCAATCTGTCAAGAATAAGTCATCCACATATAGCATGAATATAATTGTACCATCATTCTCAGTATTGAAGTAAATTTTGGGATCATATTTACTCTTGGTAAATCCCAAACTCATCATAAAACTATCAATCATGTCATACCAAGCTCTTGTAGCTTGCTTCAACTTGCATACATGAGTCTTCATGTCTTGTACTTCGAAACCAAATTTTCACATCACATTGTACCAACCTAGTTCACATACTTAGATGAAACTCAATATGCATAATAATTTGTTGGTTATATGTGTTTTCTACAAATCACTATCTGTCTCACTCCCTAAGAGTATGTCCTCTACTTTTTCTACAATTGTTACTTTTGGAACCAAGACTCTCCACTTGTAGTTGTTATGTCTGAAGCTGAGAATAATTGATCTATTCTCATTGTAGTTGTTGAACTTTGAGAGTAGCTCCTCTACTCCATCATGATGAAATATTCATTTTCTCTCTCTGAATCTCATGTTGCATCAACTTCTTTACTGGATCATGGTTTTTCTATATACATTTTTTTTGATTATCGGAGCAAGTGTCCCTTCATAGTCTTATCCCTCTTGTTGGGAGAATCCTATGGACACAAATTAGGTTTTGTACATCTTTATATTTTTATCGGCAACATGCTTGATCTGTTAGATCAATATTGGAAGTCACCACTGACTTCCCTTCTAGTCTCAAGGAAAAATCCATATCCCGGTCCTTTTGATTGGCTTCCTCCTCTGTCATTGAAACAAAGGAATATTCTGAGGAGATTTCATGTCTTCTAAAGGTCTCTAAATCTACGATATAGTCTTCACAACTCATGGAATTTTTCTGCCAATCCTAGAAGATGTCTCTTTTCCCCATTAGATCCTTTCTGAGATCATGCTTAATCTGAGTCTACAAAAACTTCATAGTCTCTGCAGGATATACTTGGTGTTGAATACCAAGTCTTAATATGAAAATCTTAGTCAAACTCAAATGAATTATGCTTCTTGTCAAGGTGGCTTCATTATCCATTGACCAAGTCTATTGTGAGTTATATTCTAATGTTCGTTCATATTTGGATCCTTCTTCTACTTACAATCAATCTCCATATGAGATACTTTGTATCTCAAAAATAGATATGTCTTCATCTTCTTTGGTACATGGATGTATACAGTCATGTATACAACTTGGATATTATGTTTCGTGTATCATCTAATATGTTTCCTCCTACAACCATAACTATATCTTTCTAAAGGTTATCACTTGTGACCTTCCTGGAACAAGAAAAATAAGGGAGAAAAAGCAGTCAAGCATAATACTCCTTACAATAATAATAAAACAATAGCAAGAAAAATCATCATAGTATCTCCTTTAGAGCTATCACTTGTGATTTTCCTGAAAAAAAGGGTAAAAAGTAAGAAATGAAATAATAAGGAATGAGAGAAACAGTCTTCTAGTGTTGTGATCAATCATTCCTCCATGGTAACCTGGAAACAAAACACGAAGTTTCTCCTAGAGGAGATGTTAGTTGTATCAGATGGAAAAGCTAATCATGTTTTTCTACAAAAGTAACTTTTTAAATCGGATGGAAAAGCTAATCATATGAGAAGTTTTGTAATACCCCTATGATGAACCCCAACTATAAATGTACATATAGGCTAGTGAGCTAGGATATTTTGGGCCAGAGTGCTTTTGTATATAATTTCTAAGGTCAGATTTCTAGTGTGATTAATAGGTTGGAAAGCCTAGATGCAAAAATTCCAGTGAGCATATCATTGTAATATGTAATCATACATAGATTATTAATAAAAATGCATCACAATTGAAAACCAACTAGATAAAAGAGTATGGGGGGATATCACTCCACTAGAGGCAAAGGGGCCCAAGGGTCTAAGAAGAGGTTCTAAGCCAAGGGAGGCTTAAGTAAAGGAAATACTATATTAATATGAACTGCCCAAGAAGGCGATCTACAAGAGAAGGTGACCACACATAGTCCGACTTCTAACCAAAAACTCCTCAGGGGCACAAATATAAATAGGGGCACACCATTGGTTTGGGTGACCAAGAAATGGAGATCCAAGTTGGGATGATCCGAGAGTGGCCAAGAGGATTTGTCTATCTTAGTGTGACCTCCAGGGATTAGTGGGAGAATATCAGTGCAGCCATAGGAGAAGGAACACTCACTTCATCCTCACAAAGAAGAAACCAACAAGGGCGCAAACCCCAGGTTGGTGCACCCTCCCTTCTGCCTCAAAAAACTTAAAGGAAATAATTGTCTCCCTGAGAGAGTGCCTAGATAATGGAACAATCTTACTCTCATAGGTAAAATCATGGAAAACGGAGCCACCAGGAGGAATCCATGAAGGAAGGTGCACTGGTTATTCTTTAGAAACCCCAAAAACAAAATTGCAGTAAACGTAAAATTAAAACTCGGAAAATAAAACAAATGAGACACATAGCTTCAAGAGAAAAGGTAAGAATACTTTATTTGACTTCCAATTCACCTTATATATTGACGGAATCATTTATTTACATATATTTAATTAACCATCAAAAGGTGAAAATGTGTTGCGCCTAGGTGATTGACTTGTGTGCCCCAGGTGGGCATTCCCCTAGGTGGCCTCCTTGGCCCAATTCCTCCATGTTTATATCTGGAAGCATCTCGGCTTCCATGAGAATATGAGGAAACTTTTGTGAAATACATCAATTGTGATCCACTTTTCCTGCGCTGGAGTTTGGCCTTAGTGGGATACCAAATATGAAGTGTATGTCTGGTGCCTTGTAGAGTGTGTCCGGGTGTCCAATATAGTATCTTTGACCAATGGGAGATGGAAATCAGGAATGTTGTCCACTAGATGAGTGATGGTGACTAGTTCTTCCAAGAGGGAAGGCTCAAACAACTTTAAGTGGTTTACATTAATGACATTGTGGATTCCCAGTTGTCGTGGCAGATCCAACCTATACGCTTTCTCCACTCTTATTGAGGATGGTATATGGACCATATCTTATTGGAAAAATCTTTTGATGGTGGCCTTTGAAGCGCTTCTTATCCAAGTGTAACCAAACTTGATCCCCTGGTTGAAAGTACATGAAGGTTCTTTGTTTGTCATGGAACTTCTTGGCATGCCCTTGGGCTGCTTGAAGTGGTGATATAACTGCAGAGTGGAATTCTGCAATTTGTTGGAGAAATCATTGAGCTGAGAGTTATTCCTGATGTTGATGGAAGGTACCTTGAGGAGCCCAAGTGAGTGGGAGATCGGTTGTATATGCGGGTTGGAATCCCAATTAGACTTCAAAAGGTGAAAATCATGTAGAATAATGTGTTGCCTTGTTGTAGCTATGTTGGAAGAAATAGACACAAAAAAGAGGGAACAAAGTTGTTGCTTGACTCGTTGTGATGGAAAGTTATTGTAACCATTTACTTGCTTGTAGTTGTTTCTTTATAGGTTCATGTTTCGGTTGAGGTGGTATAACCATTGCAACTGTTACTTGATTTTTTGGTTTGGTAATTTTGATTAATGCATTTTTCAACCACACCTAGATATACTCCTTCAAAGATGATTTTGTGATTTCATGCTTAGTTTTAATTTCAAATAACTGATTTTCAAATTCTCTCAGATCCATCTCTAAGTGATGCAATGTTTCATAAACTTCATCATTCCTGTTGATATGCTGAACTAACCATTTTTCAACTTCTTCTTCAGAAAATTCTATTGTTTCGGTAAATTCATTTGACTATGAAAATTTTAATGCAATAAGTTGTCCCATTAAGGATTATTTTGATAAAATCATGGTATCCATTAATAAATTGGGACCATCAAGCTCCTTTGTAAGATCCGCAAGTTCAAAAAACAAATCACTTTTTTTATTTCTCAAAACATCAATCTCGTTTATAGTTTCTTTCAACTCTTTAATTATTCTCAGCCAACATGCATTGACTTATTTCATTCAAAAAGTTGAAGGAAGTTTTTTTTATTTTATATGAGCTACACTTAAGATTGAGACTTTAGCTGAGAATGTATTCACAACTTCTATGTAAAATCCTTTATCATTTTCTAGATCCTTTTGCAAGTGTTCCTTGAAATTTTGTATCCTTGATGAAAAACTAGAAACAATTTTCCCAAGCTCCAAATTTTCTTGAATTATATCAATTCTCTTTTGTATGGAATCACCAACATATTTTCTTATTGCTTGTAATAATCTTGTTGGGACTTTGTATTTTCTCTTGATTTATGGGACATTCTCTAACACAAATGCAAGTTGGATTGAATTCAAAGGTTTGGGAAACAATGGTCCTGGTATCAAGACAACTTCTAACTCTTTTATCCACTTTTTCAACTCTGAATTTTATTTTTCCATATTATCAATAGATTACTTCAAATCTTCTCCAGTTCCTCCATCGAACTGTGCGATTTTTTATGGTGCAACTCCATCAAATTCAATTGAAGTGTTAGTACCACGTTTAACCTAGCCACTGATATCAGTATCAATCAATATCATGAGGATAAATTAGACAAAAATATATGTGGAAGGTGATCTCACAGAGCTCATGGATCGAGAGAAGTTAAACTGCACTCAAGCGCCCTAAAGCAATCACATGAAAATCAATCCCTAAGGGTCCAAGGCCGAGATTTCATAGCCTGGGAACTTATTAGGAGCTTATAAGAGGTATAATAACGCCCAAAATAGGCTTAATCCAATTTTCAAATAGAGTTATATCATAAAACAAATGTGAGCACCATCATCCAATGACAACAACCGAGCATGATCTACAGTTGAGGATGCATGTCACGTGGAAATAAAGATGGGATTTAGTGTGCACCTCGGGTGCAACGGTGGTTTTAGGATCCATGTGTTGAATAATGGATGGTGTCGCACAGTAGGATACGGAAAGTAAAACCACTCACCTAGGGTCATGACAATGGTATTTTGTTCACACCAGGTTGCATATCCTCCAACACAACACATATTTTTCCATCCATGCATCACCACATGGAGCCAACATAGTAGTCAACCTTGACACTGAGGAATTCAACGATAGCATGATGCATCAATAATTCATATTTTTTAGCATGTCAAGGATCATTTCCTGCACAAAGAAGGCACATTGGGATTCTGGTCACCATATCAATCCTAGCCACACTTCAACGTTGACATGGATCAATCTAAGCTCCCAATGTCCACATTTCCATGATGAAAGAAGCACGACGCCATCCAAATTTCATGCATTTTCCCAAAAATTTAAAAGGCTTTGAACCATTGGGAAAAGGATGCATGTTTCAAACAGGGGAACGAGGGAGAATATCTCAAGAGAGTGGGGGATTCATTGACAGTCTTCTGAATCAGTTGGAAAATATGTGATGTGTAACAAGATATCTAGCATCGCGTGCACACCCTTTCATTCATCACCATATCAATGATTGCAATGGACATAAGATAGTAATCATTGGTCAGATATGCCCAACCACGCATGCCCCAGATATCAACAGATCAGGCTAGGTGTGACCAATCACCTTGTCCCATCAAATTGCCTCATCAATCACGTGTTAGAGTTTTATAAGAGTAAATTATAGAATCAAAATGAACCAATCTCTGAGTAGTTTTGACATCTTAAATTTAACTACTCAGATGCCATGGGTCCTAGATGATGTCCCATCTACACAAGTCCTCCCCACAAGAGAAGATAATTATATATCTTGGTCTTATATGTCGGTAGAGTATGTTCTTCATTACCTAAAGGAGAGAATGTCCTTCTCTCATATCATTATCTCTTATCTAAGATCCAAAAGAAATTTGGGAATCTACCCTAAAGTGCAATTGTCAATCTGACCAATGCAATGGAGAAGCTTGAAGTACAGGATTCAAGGGATCGATCAATTGTGTCCTATGTTATTGGGTTTTGTCAGCTCGAAGGAAATGTAACTTATGATACTAAAGTGGTTTCCTCTAAATATATGACCACTTGTAATTTTTTCATGTGTTTAATGATATGTAGAGGGCACCTCCATGGAATTAAATATCTGAAAATGTTTATTGTTTGATGCATTACTTAATGATCTGATACAACTATTAGAACTATTGAATTCTTAATTTTTAGCAAGTTTTTCTTTCCTTAAACTATGAGCTCCACCTTAAATATTCCTCACATATTTATTGTGTATTTATTCTAAATCCATCACTCATCATACTTAAACTCAAATATTTTTACTTTCAGTTGTGGAGAAATTCCTGTTGTTGATAAATGTTTTAATATATGTTTTGGGATTGTTTGAGGGTCGAGAGTTCTATAAGAGATAGGAGAAAAACTTACCCATATTTTTACATAATTTTTGTTGTTAAAATCATGGATTTAAGGCTCATTTTGAGTCTTAGCACGTGGGATGCCTTGGCATTGTTCCACTCATAGATTATAACATATCGAGGGACAACATCTTGTGAAAGTTTTACTTATATAACTAGAAGTTATGGTTATTCTTTATTATTATAATCATTTAGCACATTAGTTGCATAAATAAGATCATTGAAAGAGAGGCTAATAGAAATAATAGAGACACACAAATTATCCTGGGAAACCCTCATGGGGAACAAAACCCAAAAAAAACTTCCTTAATATAGATAAATCAAAGACCGAACAAAATATCCTCCTTTTCTCCTTCATTAGGAAGAGTATCACACTACTTAACCAAGAGATACCAAAACACATACCAAGAACCCTCCTTGACGTCACACTTATATACAATAGCAGTTCCTCCAAGTCTTGCACACTTCTTCATAGTTGTAGAGCTAGTGTGGTGAGTATGTAAATGAGGTGCTAGCCTCCTTTATAAATAATAGTGTGGCCTCCCTTAATTAGGTGTAGGCCAACCTCTCACTTTACCCTTTTAATTTACATTTGACTTCCAAAGCACAAAAGGGTCGACTTTTACTAAGGCACAATAGGGCCTAATTAAATATAATATAATAATATTATTCAACACTCCCTCTTAGGTATAATATTCTTAGAAGTTACAATATTTCAACACTCCCCCTTAACAACAAGGATATTCTACTGACAACATCAATAAAAATTGGTTGGACTCAATACAACATCAAGAGGAGGGGACATCGTCATCAACATCGAGAACATTGTCAGTCATATCTATAGGTCATCAGAAGTTTTTCTCATCATCAACATCAGTAGAAAAAGAACATCATCATCATGTGTAGTGCGTAGCTGGAGTAACATCATCATCATCATCAACATGAGGAAGGAACATCAAAATCAACATCACGAAGTTGGAATAACAGGAGGTGGTCTACAGGAGAAGGTGACCACACAAGCCATAGTCTGACTTCTAACCAAAAAATCCTCAGGGGCGCAAATCTAAATAGAGGTGCACCATTAGTTTGGGTGACCAATAAATGGAGATCCAAGTTGAGATGATCCGAGAGTGGCCAAGAGGCTTTGGCTATCTTAGTGTGACCTCCAAGGATCAGTGAGAGAATATCAATGTAGCCATAGGAGAGGGCACACTCACTTCAACCTGACAAAGAAGAAACCAACAAGGGCACAAACCCCAGGTTGGTGCATCCTCCCTTCTGCCTCAAAAAACTTCTAGGAAAAAAACTTCTCCCTGAGAAAGTGGCTAGATAATGCAATAATCTTCCTCTCATAGGTGGAAGCATGGAAAACGCTGTCACCAGGAGGAAGCCATGAAGGAAGGCGCACTGGTTATTCTTCAGAAACCCCAAAAATGAAATTGTAGTATACGTAAAATGAAAACTCAGAAAATAAACATAATGAGACACATAGCTTCAGGAACAAAGGTAAGAATACTTTATTTGACTCCCAATTCACCTTATATACTGAGGGAATCATTTATTTACATATATTTAATTAACCATCAAAAGGTGAAAATGTGTTGCACATAGGTGATTGACTTGTGAGCCCCAGGTGGGTGTTCACCTAGTTGGCCTCCTTGGCCCAATTCCTCCCTGTTTAGATATGGAAGTGTCTCGGATTCCATGAGAAGATGAGGAAACATATTGTGAAATACATCAATTTTGATACACTTTTCCTGCACTGGAGTTTGGCCTTAGCGGGATACTAGATATGAAGTTTATGTCTAGTGCCTTGTAGAGCGTGTCTGGGTGTCCAGTATAGTATGAGTTGGAAATCAAGAATGTTGTCCACTGAATGAGTGATGGTGATTGGTTATTCAAAGAGGGAAGGCTCAAACAAATTTAAGTGGTTTACATTAATGACATTGTGGATTCCCAGTTGTCGTGGTAGATACAACCTATACGCATTTTCTCCACTCTTATCGAGGATGGTATACAGACCATATCGTATTGGAAAAAGCTTGTGATGGTGGCCTTTGAAGTGCTTCTTATCCAAGTGTAACCAGACTAGATCCCCTTGTTGAAAGGACATGAAGGTTCTTTGTTTGTCATGGAACTTCTTGGCATTCCCTTGGGCTGCTTGAAGTGTTGATGTTACTGTAGAGTGGTGTTCTGCAATTTGTTGGAGAAATCGTTGAGCTGAGAGTTATTCCTGATGTTGATGGAATGTACCTTGAGGAGCCCAAGTGAGTGGGAGATCATTTGTAGATGTGGGTTGGAAGCCCAAGCAGACTTCAAAAGGTGAAAATCATGTAGAAGAATGTGTTCCCTTGTTGTAGCTATGTTGGAAAAAATAGACACAAAAAAGAGGGAACAAAGTTGTTGCTTGACTCGTTGTGATGGAAAGTTTTGGTAACTTTACTTTCTTGTATTTGTTTCTTTATAAGTGCATGTTTTGGTTGAGGTGGTATAACCGTTGCAACTATTACTTGATTGTTTGGTTTGGTAATTTCGATTAATGCATTTTTCAACCACTCCTAGATATTCTCCTTCAAAGATGCTACAATGATTTCATGCTTAGTTTTAATTTCAAATAATTGATTTTCAAATTCTCTCAGATCCATCTCTCTAATTGATGCAATATTTCATAAACTTCATCATTCCTGTTGATATATTGAACTAACCATTTTTCAACTTCTTCTTCAGAAAATTCTATTGTTTCGGTAAATTCATTTGACTATGAAAATTTTAATGCAATAATTTGTCCCATTAAGGATTATTTTGATAAAATCATGGTATCCATTAATAAATTAGGACCATCAAGCTCCTTTGTAAGATCAACAAGTTTAAGAAACAAATCACTTTTTTTATTTCTCAAAACATCAATCTCATTTATAGTTTCTTTCAACTCTTTAATTATTCTCAGCCAACATGCATTGACTTGTTTCATTCAGTAAGTTGAAGGGAGTTTTTTTTATTTTATATGAGCTACACTTAAGACCAAGACTTTATATGAGAATGTATTCACAACTTCTATGTAAAATTCTTTATCATTTTCTAGATCCTTTTGCAAGTGTTCCTTGAAATTTTGTATCCTTGATGAAAAACTAGAAACAGTTTTCCCAAGCTCCAAATTTTCTTGAATTATATCAATTCTCTTTTGTATGGAATCACCAACATATTTTCTTATTGCTTGTAATAATCTTGATGGGCCTTTGTATTTTCTCTTGATTTATGAGACATTATCTAACACAAATGCAAGTTGGATTGAATTCAAAGGTTTGGGAAACAACGGTCCTGGTATCAAGACAACTTCTAACTCTTTTATCCACTTTTTCAACTCTGAATTTTATTTTTCCATATTATCAATAGATTACTTCAAATCTTCTCCAGTTCATCCATGGAACTATGCAATTGTTTACGGTGCAACTCCATCAAATTCAATTGAACTATTAGTACGACGTTTAACCTAGCCACTGATATCAGTATCAATCAATATCATGAGGATAAATTAGAGAAAAATATATTTGGAAGGTGATCTCATAGATCTCATGGATCGAGAGAAGTTAAACTGCACTCAAGCATCCTAAAGGAATCACATGAAAATCTATCCCTAAGGGTCCAAGGCCGAGTTTTCATAGCCTAGGAACTTATTAGGAGCTTATAAGAGGTATAATAACACCCAAAATAGGCTTAATCCAATTTTCAAATAGAGTTATATCATAAAACCAATGTGAGCACCATCATCCAATGACAACAACCAAGCATGATCTACAGCTGAGGATGCATGTCACCTGGAAAAAAAAGACAGGATTTAGTGCGCACTTGGGGTGAAACGGTGGTTTTAGGAGCCATGTGTTGAAGAATGGATGGTGTCGCACAGTAGGATACGGAAAGTAAAACCACTCACCTAGGGTCGTGACAATGGTTTTTTGTTCACACTAGGTTGCATTTCCTCCAACACAACACATATTTTTCCATCCATGCATCACCACATGGAGCCAACATAGTATTCAACCTTAACACCGAGGAATCCAACGATAGCATGATGCATCAATAATGCATATTTTATAGCCTGTCAAAGATCATTTCCTACAGAGAGAAGGCACATTGGGATTCTTCTCACCATATCAATCCTAACCACACTTCAATGTTGACATTGATCAATATAAGCTCCCAATTTCCACATTTCCATGATGAAAGGAGCACGACGCCATCCAAATTTCATGCATTTTCCCAAAAATTTAAAAGGTTTTGAACCGTTGGGAAAAGGGTGCATGTTTCAAACAGGGGAACGAGCGAGAATATCTCAGGAGAGTGGAGGATTCATTGATAGTCTACTAAATCAGTTGGAAAATATGTGATCTGTAACAAGATATCTAGCATCGTGTGCACACCCTTTCATTCATCACCATATCACTGCTTGCAATGGACATAAGATAGTAATCATTGGTCATATGTGCCCAACCACGCATGCCCAAGATATCAATAGATCAGGCTAGGTGTGACCAATCACCGTGTCCCATCAAATTGCCTCATCAATCACATGTTAGAGTTTTATAAGAGTAAATTAGAGAATCAGAATGAACCAATCTCTGAGTAGTTTTGACATCTTAAATTTAACTACTCAGATGCCATGGGTCCTAGATGATGGCCCATATACACAAGTCCTCCCCACAAGAGAAGATAATTATCCATCATGTTCTTATATGTCTATAGAGTATGTTATTCATTCCTTAAAGAAGAGAATGTCCTTCTCTCATACAATATCTATTATCTAATATCCAAAGAAAATTTGGGAATCTACCCTAAAGTGAAATTGTCAATCTGACCAATGCAATGGAGAAGCTTGAAGTACATGATTCAAGGGATCAACCAATTGTGTCCTATGTTATTGGGTTTTGTCATCTTGAAGGAAATGTTTATCCTGTCGTCTCATACTATGAGGTGGTGGATACATGATGCAATGATTTGAATTGATTGAGCCACTCAAAGGGATTCAAACATAGGTTAAATTAGATGAGGAGAGCACATCCAATGACAATATCAACAGGTCACGATTGGTGGTAAAAAAGGTTTCTTCCTAGTAAAATTAGTTGGAAAGCTGAAAATGGTCAGAAAACCAGATGCGGTATCAAGATTCTTACAAGTTGTTACTATTTTCCAAGAATAAGTATTCATCTAGGAAGATGGTTTTCCTACAAATAAAGAGCCTATCAGGCAAGGCAAAGAGCTCATTTTCCAAGTCTGCACTTTGGGGAATTTAAGAGTATCTTATAACTAGAGTTGTTTGATCAATATCCCCTCAGACATAGACATATTTTTAAGGTTGCAAGATTTAATATATTTATCCCCTGTGTTATGCTTCAGCCTATGCTTCTTTTTGTGCATTTTTCATGTAAATCTAGCATCCCATTTTAGGATTCATGTATCTGATCACCATTAATAAAAGCTCAAGAAGAAAGTGTTATGACATGTTCAGTGTAACTGTGTGTTGTATAGCTTATGATACTAAAGTGGTTTCCTCTAAATATATGACCACATGTAATTTTTTCATGTGTTTAATGATATGTAGAGGGTACCTCCATGGATTTAAATATCTGAAAATGTTTATTGTTTGATGCATTAATTAATGATTTGATACAACTATTAGAACTATTGAATTCTTAATTTTTAGCACGTTGTTCTTTCCTTAAACTATGAGCTTCACCTTAAATCTTCCTCACATATTTATCATGTATTTATTCTAAATCCATCACTCATCATACTTAAACTCAAATATTTTTACTTGCACTTGTGGAGAAATTCCTTTTGTGGATAAATGTTTTAATATATGTTCTGGGATTGTTTGAGGGTCGAGTGTTCTATAAGAGATAGGAGAAAAACTTACCCATATTTTTACATAATTTTTGTTGTTAAAATCATGGATTTAAGGCTCATTTAGAGTCTTAGCTTGTGGGATGCCTTGCCTGATCAGAATCTGGACCAGGGGTCAAATTTTAGCTCAAAAAACAATGTTCTCAAAATTTCCTCAAATCGAACGAGAGCGTAGACTTGGTTGTTGTGAACCCAACGCAACTTGTTTCGTCTAAAATGGACGTCAGGAGTGAGAGATATTACGATCTGTTTGAATCATCAAACAGAAAAAAAAAAAAAAAAAGGATGTTGATTGTACAGTCCGTACAGGATGACGTGGAAAATACCGTACAGGCTGATGTGGTAGGGTTGTACGACCATACGCTGATGTGGCATGTGGTGATGTGGAAGTTGTTGATTGGCAGATGTGGTCGAATGGTGTTTTGACATGTGTCAGCATGTGGTTGGTGGTTTGGTGCCACGTGGCCCAGTCATGGGCTACCACGTGGCACTGTTATATTGGTTGTTTGATCAAAATATATTGGAGTCCGTGGGGTTCGACCCCGGGACCTCCCCACCATATAGAGCCTTCACAAAGTCTTCCTGACCAACGGACCACCATTTACGCCTTGTTATATATACGAATTGATATATATTTAACTTTATTTTATGTTGCATTTGGCAGGGGGTTGGGTCGGGGCTTAGCCCCGGCCCGTGGTCGTATTGTTATTACATTTGAACACATATCACACGGAGTGCGCGCAGCGTTGTATGGAGCCCCCGGTCGCATGATTTATATATGTGACCACCACATTGTATATGGAGCGCGTATTGCAAACAACCCTTTGTTTATTGTGCGCGGTCTTATGTACTATGCCATGTGACCACACGAAGCGCGTGGGGGATAAGTTTTGGTTCAAATGGTTAACACATCCGCCCACCACATGTCTCATTTCTATTTGGCCTTGGAAACGGTTATCTCTTTTGCTTTTGCGCGAGGTCGTATGGAGGACCTTGTGACCGAGAGCTTGGCAGTTAGATGTTGGGCGCGCCTAACCGTCCTACAGTTTGGACAGTTTTGCAGTTGTGCACGGGTGTTGGGTTTAAATACGCATTTTGGAGTTTTTTCTGGGTTCAACGTACAGGAGGTGCATTTTGGCGAACCAAAGACAGCAAACTTGAAGGAAGAGAATGGCAAGTGACCTATCTTCTTTATCTTTTGGCCGAATGATGTGCCGTAAAATCCCAGCTAGGGGTTTTTGGATGTTCTAAATCCATTGGAATTGTTTGCACAACCATTTGAAGAATTATTTTGCAGGTTTTTAACCATTGAAGTTTCAGGAAGCTCTAGGGAGCTTGAAGCCCTCATTGATTGAGGACATGTTTTGGTGAGTCCAAATTTGTTTTCTGTGACTGAATAGTCATTTTTGGCTAATCGTTATGCTCTTAACACATTGGGACAGGTTTCAGAGGCTTTTGAGGACTTTTACAGGTGTTTTTTCCACAAGAAATCTCAGGGAAGCTTTAGGCCACATGTAGAAGAGGTCATGCCCGGATGAGCCATGATCCGTTTTCAGAGTTCTATTAGTCATTTTTGGGGTTTTTATGTGTTCTAATCCCAATGGTACAGCCAGAATTTCCATTGGAGTTGAGAAGCATCTTGTAAAATAATCTTTGAAAAATTAATCCCAGAGAGCCAAGTCCATTAATGGAGGCTCAAGGAGATGTAGCCCGGAGAGGGGTGAACTCCTTTATCATGTTGTTCTTGTTGTGAGTTTGATGGTTTATTTGCTACAAGTTATGTTGATGTGTATTTATTTAAAGTACATATTTAACCATTTAAAAGAACATTTCCCCACACATGAACATTTAAAAGAAGAAGCATAAACTTGGCACATAATTTTATCTTGCATATTTTAACACAAGGAAGGTCCTGTAAAGTTTTATTTTAATGAAGTAGAGGGTCCTTGCATAGCATAACAAGTCAGCCTTCTATTTTTAGATCAGGTGGTATCAGAGCATAGTTTTTTTTTCTCATGTATTTTCCATTGATAGCTTGAGATTTAGCTGTTGGTATTTGTGCAAGTTCTGTGTTGAAGTTTGATATCTTGCAAGGATGGAGGAAGCTTCAAACAATGATAGTTCTCATACATATTCATTATCTAAGTTCTTTGACAAAGAGATGTTGAAGGAAATTCTAACCATGAGAGATGTGATGAAAGAGATGTGTGAAGATAGAAAGGAGAGCATTTCCCTTGAAGAGCGTTTGATGGCCATGAAGGAGGAGAAAGACCAGCTTCTTGAAAAGTTGCATGAGATGGAGATTCAAATCCATGAGGCAAAGGAAACCCTTACTAAGTAAATGCATGAACATGAGGTATGAAATGTTAGTTTATCTTCTAATTCCTCTCAAGATGAATGTTTTGGTGTTTTTGAAAGTCACACAAGAGGAATAGGGTCCAATTTATTGTTAAAAATGGGCTATGAAGGTAAAGGTTTGGGCAAGCATGCACAAGGCATTGTTGAGGCCATTTTTGTTGAAGAGAGACCCAAGTATTGTGGTCTTGGATATGAATGAAGAGATGGAGAAAATTCCAAAGTCGAGGAGACAAGGGGAAAAGTTCCAAGAACAAATTTTGTTTCAAGTTCACCTCCTCAAGAAGGCTATAAAGGTGAAAGTTCAAGAACTTTTGTTGAAATTTCAATCCCTCCAGTATGCAAGGCTTGTGTTCAAGATGAATGAAAATGTGTGAAACAGAATAGTTGTGACAGCGATGAGGACAAGAACACTGTTGTTGGTCTTCAAGGAAGAGCTTGTAACTCTTCAGATTCACCTCCTCAAAGAGGCGATAAAGGTGAATGTTCAAGGTATAATTCCACTTATCATTCAGTTGCTTTTGATTATGTTAAGCATGATAAATTTGTATGTAAAAATGGAAGAAAGAGTCCATGTACATATTGTGGTTTATATAACCACATGTTTCAAAATGTTGGAAACGATTGACCAATTTCAGGAAACTTTATAAGCAAAGACAACGTGAAAAGAGGATGCAAAAGATTTGCACTCATTGTCAGAAGAGGGGTCATCGCATTGACCAATGTTGGACATTGCGTACAACCACTCATCCACGGCATAAGAAGTAGATGGATAAAGAGATTGGCAAGAATGGAAGAGGAGATTCCATCATTGATGTGTGTCAAGATGATTCACAAGAGGATGATTTTCAACAGAAAAAGACACCGTTGAGTTGGTTTGGTAAGAAATGGTTGGATTTCTTGAGCAAGTAAGGCTTTCATTTTATGTTGTAGATGCATATTTCCATATTATGTATGCATTTGTGTCGAGAGTATGATAAGTTGCAGCAGTTTATCAACTTGTATGATGCAAGTTTGCATGTGAATGCAATTCATGTGAAGGCATTCTTGTTGTTGCACAACTTCACCAGGAGGATGTAAAAGATGGATATGATGTTCACTTGTTGCAGCCATTTATCTTTTTCATTTCATCTCTTATGTATCCACATGTTTTGGGTTTATGTACTTATGTTTGTACTGGAAGGAGAGTTGAAGAGCTATGCACATGCATTTGTTTTTGTGTATGTGTAAGTAGTGAACCTGGTGATGGTTCATCATGAATGATTCATGATTGTAACATGATTGTGTATCATGTTTTTTGACTTTTCATTTTGGGAAGGTTGATAAGTTTCAAATGAGTCCCGACTGGTGTTGATGTTGTCTTGATGACTATGTGTGTCAATCATGTTTTTCGACTTATGTTTAGTCGATGGTGTTTGTTGACTTGTAAGTTGATTTTGAGTACACCGAGATGCAGGAAAACACCATGTGCTTTGATGAAGTACAAGATGCAACAGTTTGCTTGAAGAGGAAAAAAAAACTTTGATGGCATCATTTTTAGTCTTGTATAAATTTGTTTTCAAGATTGATGGTTTTCTTGGCTTGTGACAAGATGTCACAGGAAAGTTTTTGCAGCCATTGGAGAGCGGATTGTGTTGATTCCAAAGAGTTCACAAGAGGGAATTAATTCTTAGTGGGAAGGTTGGTAGTCTTCCAAGAACAGAGAGAACAGTGGGTCAGCAGCAGCTAGAGAACAGTGATTGAGGGACATAGTCAGTTGCAGTGCAAGGCATGTCAACGTATCCAGGTGATTGTCAAAAAGACTTTTCAAGTAGAATCAGTTGATAGAACTTGAAAGTAGAGGAGTATTGAATCTCAGACAGATAATCATAGCTTTTGTGGGTCCAAAATCCTTTCAGTGGGAAGGTGTGATCAGAATCTGGACCAGGGGTCAAATTTTAGCTCAAAAAACAACATTCTCGGAATTGCCTCAAATCGAACGAGAGCGTAGGCTTCGTCGTTGCAAACCCAATGCAACTCATTTCGTCTCAAACGGACATCGGGAGAGAGAGATATTGTGATATGTTCAAATCGTCAAACAGAAAGAAAAAGAAAAAAAAGGACATTGATTGTACAGTCCGTACAGTCCGTACAGGATGATGTGGCAGAGACCATACAGGATGACGTGGCAAGGCCATACGACCATATGCTAATGTGGCATGTGGTGACTTGGAAGTCGTTGATTGGCAGATGTGGTCGAATGGTGTTTCGACATGTGTCAACATGTGGTTGGTGGTTTGGTGCCACGTGGCCCAGTCATGGGCTGCCACGTGGCACCGTTATATTGGTTGTTTGATCAAAATATATTGGATTCTATGGGGTTCGACCCCCGGACCTCCCCACCATATAGATCCTTCACAAAGTCCACCCGACCAACGGACCACCATTTACACCTTGTTATATATACAAATTGATATATATTTAACTTGACTTTATGTTGCATTTGGCGGAGGGTCGGGCCGGGGCTTAGCCCCGGCCCGTGGCCGTGTTGTTATTACATGTGACCACATATCACACAGAGCATGCACGATGTTGTATGGAGCCCCCGGTCACATGCTTTATATATGTGACCACCACATTGTATATGGAGCGTGTATTGCAAACAACTCTTTGTTTATTGCATGCGGTCTTATGTACTATGCCATGTGACCACATGAAGCACGCGGGGGTTAATTTTTGGTTCAAAAATTTAACACATCCTCTTGCCACATGTCTCGTTTCTATTTGGCCTTGGAAACGATTAGCTCTTTTGCTTTTGCGCGAGGTCGTATGGAGGACCTTGTGACCGAGAGCTTGGCGGTTAGGGGCTGGGCGCGCCTAACCATCCTACAGTTTGGATAGTTTTGCAGTTGTGCATGGGTGCTAGGTTTAAACACACATTTTGGAGTTTTATCTGGGTTCAACGTACAGGAGGTGTGTTTTGGCGAACCAGAGACAACAAACTTGAAGGAAGAGAATGGCAAGAGGCCTATCTTCTTCATCTTTTGGCCGAATGAGGTGTCGTAAAAGCCCAGGTAGGGGTTTTTGGATGTTTTGAATCTATTGGCACTATTTTCATAGCCATTTGAAGACTTATTTTATAGGTTTTTAACCATTGAAGTTTCATGAAGCTCCAAGGAGCTTGAAGCCCTCATTGATTGAGGACATGTTTTGGTGAGTCCAAATTTGTTTTTTGTGACTGAATAGTCATTTTTGGATAATTGTTATGCTATGAACACATTGGGATAGGTTTCAGATGATTTTAAGGACTTTTACAGGTGTTTTTTCCACAAGAAATCTCAGGGAAGCTTTAGGCCACATGTAGAAGAGGTCATGCACGGATGAGCCATGATCCGTTTTCAGAGTTCTATTAGTCATTTTTGGAGTTTTTATGTGTTCTAATCCCAATGGTACAGAAAAAATTTCCATTGGAGTTGAGAAGAAACTTGTAAAAGAATCTTTGACAAATTAATCCCAGAGAGCCAAGTCCATTAATGGAGGCTCAAGGAGATGTAGCTCGGAGAGGGGTGAACTCTTTTATCATGTTGTTCTTGTTGTGAGTTTGATGGTTTATTTGCTGCAATTTATGTTGCTATGTATTTATTTAAAGTACATATTTAACCATTTAAAAGAACATTTCCCCACACATGAACATTTAAAAGAAGAAGCATAAACTTGGCACATAATTTTATCTTGCATATTTTAACACATGAAGCAAGGTCTTGTAAAGTTTTATTTTAATGAAGTAGAGGGTGCTTGCATAGCATAACAAGTCAGCCTTCTATTTTCAGATCATTTCCATTGTTCCACTCATAGATTATAACATATTGAGCGACAACATCCTGTTAAATTTTTACTTATACAACTAGCAGTTATGGTTCTTCTTTATTATTATAATCATTTAGAACATTAGTTGCATAAATAAGATCACTGAAAGAGAGGCAATAAGATAAAAAAAATAGAGACACACAGATTATCCTGGGAAACCTTCATGGGGGACAAAACCCAAAAAAAACTTCCTTAATATAGATAGATCAAAGACCAAACAAAATATCCTTCTTTTATCCTTCATTAGAAAGAGTATCACACTACTTAACCAAGAGATACCAAGACACATACCAAGAACCCTCCTTGACATCACACTTATATACAATAGCAGTTCCTTCAAGTCTTGCACACTTCTTCATAATTGTAGAGCTAGTGTGGTGAGTATGTAAATGAGGTGCTAGCCTCCTTTATAAATAATAGTCTGGCTTCCCTTAATTAGGTGTAGGCCAACCTCTCACTTTACCCTTTTAATTTACATTTGACATCCAGAGCACAAAAGGGTTGACTTTTACTGAGGCACAATAGGACAAAATTAAATATAATATAATAATAGTATTCAACACTCCCTCTTAGGTAGAATATTCTTAGAAGTTACAATATTTCAACACTCCCCCTTAACAACAAGGATATTCTACTAACAACATCAATAAAAATTGGTTGGACTCAATACAACATCAAGAGGAGTGGACATCGTCATCAACATCGAGAACATTGTCAATCATATCTATAGGTCATCAGAAGTTTTTCTCATCATCAACTTTAGCAGAAACAGAACATCATCATCATGTGTAGCACGTAGCTGGAGTAACATCATCATCATCAACAGCATGAGGATGGAACATCAACATCAACAGCATGAAATTGGAATAACATCATCATCATCCACATCATGAAGTTGGAACATCAACATCTATATGTGGCAAAAAAATGAGGTAGGTGCATCAACAAAAACATATGTGGTACTCTAACAGATCGTCCTTATCAGACCTTCAGGATCTTCCTAGGAATCATAAGATTCCCTAGAATATAGAATCCTAACTGAGCTACCACTACTGACCACAGTTGGAATATACATGCACAGGTACTCTGACATATCTTCCTTACCAGACCTTCGAGAGCTACCCAGGGATGATCATTCCCCTAGGATATAAAATCCTAACTGAGCTATCAATTATTGGTCAGAATACCATAGTATCGTCAACATCACTCCCATTTTGAGGGAGGTCCTTTCAGACAACACGAATCTTGTCTCAGAAGTACTCAAACTTCACACAAAATAGAGGATTAGTCAACACATCTGCAACCTACTCATCTATTCCAACATATTGGAGCTTTAGACCTCCCTTTTACACCATGTCACAAATGTAGTGATGCCATATCTCTATGTGCTTCATTTTATCATGGAACAATGGGATCTATGTCATATTTATGCAACTTTGGTTATCACATAGAATCATGGTAGATTCCATCTCCAGATTGAACAGACATGTCAACAACTTTAGAATCCATATGGATTCACAACTGGTGGAACATGTTGTAATGTACTCTGTTGTTGTTGTGCTAAGAGAAATAATGGACTTTTTCCTGCTTTTCCATGAAGTCGTGGCTGACCCCAAACTAAAACAACATCTTGAAGTTCTCTTTCTGTCTGAAGCACTTCCATCTCAATCCGAATCAGTATAACCATACAGTCTGGAATCATGCTCTCTAGTATAACAAAGACCATAATCCAACATACCCTTAAGGTATATCATCACATTATTTGAAACTACAATATGAACACATCTGGGATCCACTAGATATTGACTCAAGGTGTTCACAGTAAAGCATATATTCGGTCTGGTATTCGTCAAATACATCAATGAACCAATCATCTATTTGTATAGAATAGCATCAACTATTTCTAAAAAAGTATCATCCAATAACTTCATATTCATCTCCATATGAGTGGACATGGTTCTACAATCCATCATGTCAAATCTCTTCAGAATTTCCATAACATACTTTCCTTGACTAAGGAAATCTCTTCTAGGCTATGTTATACGTCAAGACCTAATAAATAGTGCATCAGTCCTAATTTTACATTCGACCGCAAGCTTCTTCTTACAATATGTGATGAGATTTTCTCAATCTGTCAAGAATAAGTCATCCACATATAGTAGCAATATAACTGTCCCATCATTCTCAATCTTGAAGTAAATTTTGGGATCATATTTACTCTTGGTAAAGCCCCAACTCATCATACCTGGTACACATACTCAGATGCAACTCAATATGCATAATAATGTTTTGGTTATATGTTTTTTCTACAAATCATTGTCTGTATCACTCCCTAAGAGTATGTCCTCTACTTTTTCTACAATTGTTACTTCTGGAACCGGGACTCCCCACCTGTAGCTGTTATTTCTGAAGATGAGAATAATTGATTTATTCTCATTGTAGTTGTTGAACTCTAAGAGTAGATCCTCTACTCCATCATGATGAAATATTCATTTGTTTTCTCTGAATCTCATGTTGCATCAACTTCTTTTAATGGATCATGGTTTTTCTATATACATTTTTTATTATTATTGGAGCAAGAGTCCCTTCATAGTCTTATCCCTCTTGCTGGGAGAATCCTACGGACACAAATTAGGCTTTGTACATCTTTATATTTTTATCTGCAACATGTTTGATCTATTAGATCAATATTGGAAGTCACCACTGAATTCCCTTCTAGTCTGAAGGAAAAATCCATATCCGAGTCCTTCTAATTGGCTTCCTCCTCTGTCATTGAAACAAGGGAACATTCTCAGAAGATTTCATGTTTCCTAGAGGTCTCTGAAGCTACGATATAGTCTTCGCAACTCATGGAATTTTTCTGACAGTCCTGGAAGATATATCTTTTCCCCATTTGATCCTTTCTGAGATCATGCTTAATCTGAGTCTACAAAAACTTCATAGTCTCTACAGGATATGCTTGGTGTTGAATACCAAGTCTTAATATGAAAATCTGAGTCAAACTTCAAACGATTTATGCTTCTTGTCAAGGTGGCTTCATTATCCATTGACCAAGTCTATTGTGAGTTATATTCTAATGTTCGGTCATCTTTGGAGCCTTCTGATCCTTACAATCAATCTCCATATGAGATAGTCTCTATCTCAAAAGTAGCTTCTTCTTCATCTTCTTTGGTACATGGATGTATACGGTCATGTATACAACTTGGATATTATGTTCCATGTCTCATCTAATATGTTGCCTCCTCTAACCATCACTATATCTTTCTCAGGGTTATCACTTGTGACCTTCCCGGAACAAGAACAACAAGGGAGAAACAACAGTCAAGCATAATACTCCTTATAATAATAATAATAAAATAGCAAGAAAAACCATCATAGTATCTCCTTTAGAGATATCACTTGTGACTTGCCTGAAACAAGGGTAAAAAGTAAGAAATACAATAATAAGGAATGAGAGAAACACTCTTCTAGTGTTGTGATCAATCATTCCTCCATTATAACCTAGAAACAAAACACGAAGTTTCCCCTATAGGAGATGTAATGTACCTCATAATTACCAACCAAAAAAAAAAAAATTGTTTATAGAAGAATAGGTATATGTTGTCATAACTCCGTTAGAAATAACTTTGTATTAAAATCTTACCTTACACTCTATTATCTTGTTAAGCAATTCCTAAAGTTCCACTTATCGCAATATTGTCTTATCTATAACATCTTTGACTAACACGAGTAGAAAGGTTATAAGGGTAAGGTCCCAAGGCTCTAGTGGACCCCTTTCTGGCTCTAGTCCTTATCTATCTGCATAGGGATATAAATATAAGTGGGGTCTTATGAAAACATGATAAACTTCATTTAGCATAAGACTCTATGACTGTGCATAGGTCCACTTGATGATTTTTAACCTTAGGAGACTTGAACTAGTTCCTATCCATAATAGTCATGGGGTCGGGTTTAACATGCCAAGTACCTAGCCTAACTACCAAGTCCCGAGTATGTAATGGTTCATGGGACCGGTGGTTTAATTAGAGATCTAAATCTATACATTAGTGGATAACTGACAATTAGGATTGAATTATTGAATTCCAAATAATATAGAGGCATGAATTCCCATTTAACTTCCTTCAAGTCAGAGGGGGTCAAATCTGACCTTATTTAAAGGGAAGGGTTAGTCTGTGGTCCAGGTAGTTATATCCCTACAACTTCATTAATGGTAGCTCTATGCATTCCAATGAATTGAACAGGATCTATGCCCAAAGTGTCATATCAACCCTCCCATAGTCACATGGCCAATCGTCCTCCACACTCTCCACATTTATTCCGAGAAGACCAGGCATCCCTTAGGATTTGAGTGGCTCTCCAATTTTCCATTGTTTCATTCTACGAAGAGGTTCTATGCAACAATATGTTGAAGCAAAGTTTTTTTTCATGGTGGTTGTCTTAGGATTGTAGGAGACGACGGAGTTCTCATTCATGGTAACTTCTTTCCCTACGAACGCTACTATGGTTGATAAAGAAAATGGTGCAGTAATTTACAGATTTCTTTTCATTTAGTGTAATCTATCTGTAATGCTTTGATGCCATTCTGAATCCTATAGAAGTGATTTTATTGAGTTTAACGTTGTTTCCTCCTCTAGTTATGGAGAGGAAGTACTAACCATGTTTATCTATGTTTCAGTACCTAGGGTTTTTGGTGGCCACCTGTCGTGAACTGGGATTCATAACTGAATTCCTCGAGAGTCTCAGGGAGGGTTTTCTCTTGCAGGGATAACCCTACTGTGTGCTTGGTTTTAAAAAAATAAAGAACTTATACTATGTTTAGGCTAGGGTATATGTGCAGTTTATGTTTTTATAATTATTTTTGTATAGTCGATTACTGTATTTCATTATTTATTAGATGTTGCGTGAAGATTTTTCTAGTGCTAATTTAAATTGTTTCGAGGACTGAAACATATCACTAATGATGGGCCCTGTCTAATGCGACGGTACCCATCAGTTAGTTATGGCACTATCCGCTCTCGTCCCTACGTGTCTATCCCTACAGAAGACAATAAGAAGAAACAAAAGTCTCAGGAGTCACGAATTCACAGTTAAGTAGCATCTTGGTAGGATTTATTAATATTCGTATGCTTCTTTAAGTCTTCCTCATATATAAAATGCTAATCTCTGACTGTTAAATTTTTCCAGGGTTTAGTTTACGCGAAGAATTCAGATGTTCATCTGCGAGCCCGATGTAAAAGGTAATCGAGTTCCCTATTATAACCCCTCCAGAATTTGATCAGTCACGGTTGCGAACATGCAATCACTCAGTATAGTCCTTTTTCTCAGTTTCCTATCGGATTTGAAAGGGGGAAAATTCCCAATGTAACATAACATTTGGCCCAATTATTATAGTATGACTCTGGTATCGATTTATCTACAGGACTATCCTATTCTTTTGAATTTAATGAAATGACTATTGAGTGCATCGTTCGAGTCTCACCTTACTTGGGAATTTATTTGTTGTGATTATATCTTAGATTGAATGTTCTATTTAAAGTCTGGATGTTTGAAATTCGAAGGTATTAGATCTACAATAC
>ML815520.1:77703-90465 GCA_009831015.1 Picea engelmannii
TATCCATAGAGTGCCATAAATGGTGTCATTTTTGTTGCAGTATGAAAGGAAGTGTTATACCACCATTCTACCAAGGGTAACCATTTGAACCATTGTGTTTGTTTATCAGAGACAAAGCAACGAAGGTAGCCTTCTAGACATTTTTTCACTATCTCAGTTTGTCCATCATATTGAGGATGATAGGATGAGATATGAGCCAATTGAGTACCCAAACAAGAAAATAATTTTGTCCAAAAATTTCCAGTCAATATGGGATCTCTGTCACTTACAATAATCTTTGGGTCGCCATGTAACTTTTGAATTGTCTCCATGAATGCGGTGGAAACTATACTATCTTTGAAGGGATGAGAGAGTGCACAAAAGTGTGTGTACTTGTTCAGTCTATCAAAAATCACCATGATGACACTCTTTCCTTCAGACTTTGGTAACCTTGTGATGAAACCCATGGAAACCTCCTCCCAGTGCTGACTTGGGATGGCTAATGGTTGTAAAATACCTAGGGTCTTAATTGTTTCCACCTTATTTTGTTGGCAAACCAAACATTCTGCCACAAACCTTTGAACATCAGTTTTAAGGCCATCCCAAAAAAATTCCTTCTTGACCCTATGGTAGGTTTTTAAAAATCCTGAGTCCCCTCCTACTGGAGAGGTGTGCAATTCCAATAGTACCTTTTGTTTGATTTGGGAGTTCTTACATAAATATAAGCAATCTTTGTACCATAGTGAATCATTTTTCCATGTAAATGTATCTGATGTACTAGAATCCTGCTACAACCTTTGAATGAGATTCCACACTTTTTCATCATTCTTCCATTCATCCCTTGCTTCTAGTATCTAATCAGGTTGGATCATCGAGATAACACAGAGAAAGGCCTCAACATCTTCATCCTTCCTTGAGAATGCATCTGCCACAACATTTGGCTTCCCTTTTTTATAGACGATTTCAAAATCATAACCCAATATCTTGGTTACCCATTTTTGTTGTTCTTATGAAAATAATCTTTGTTCCAAGAAGTATTTAAAACTATCATGATATTTTTTTACCTTGAAGTGCCTACATATTAGATAAGGATGCCATTTATTCAATGCATGTAGTATTTCCATCATTTCCTTCTCATAAATGGGTTTGTGTAATTCCTTTCCCTTGAGTGGTCAATTTTCAAAAGCCAGGGGCCTTCCTTCTTGCATTAGGACAACACCAATTCCATTTCCTGAGGCATCACATTCCACAATAAAGGTTTTTGTGAAGTTTGAAGTGGTCAAGACAGGATATTTTCACATCACCTCTTTAATTTGTTCAAAAGATTTAGTTTCCTCTGGAGTCCGAAAATGCATCCTTCTTAGTTAGTGTGGTTAAAGGTGTTGTTATTCTTCCACAGTGCCGAACAAACTTGCGGTAGTAACCTGTCAAACCCAAAAATCCTCTAAGATTCTTCAATGTTTTGGGAATCGGTCAGTCCATCATGGCCTTAATCTTGTTAGGGTCTACCTTGAAACCTTCATGAGATACAATATGACTTAAAAAATCTACCTCCTTCACTCCAAAGAAACATTTGGATGGTTTGGCATATAGTTGTTGCTCCTTTAGTAGTTGTAGCACCTTGTCAACATGTTGCACATGATCCTCCCAAGACTTGCTATAGATTAGTATATCATCAAAAAATACTAACACAATTTTTCGAAGGAAGGGCTTGGAAATGGAATTCATCAACCCTTGGAATGTGGAAGGTGCATTTGTAAGGCCAAAAGGAATGACCAAAAATTCATAATGGCCTTCATGAGTTTGGAATGTTGTTTTGGGGATATCTTCTTCCTTCATTCTAATGTGATGATACCCTTAATGGAGATCCAACTTTTTGAAATAGATTGTTCCATGTAGTTCATATAACAATTCATCAATGATATGAATGGGAAACTTATCTTTAATAGTGATCTTGCTGAGCTCTCTATAATCTGGGCACATACACCATGAGCCATCTTTCTTGAATACTATTACCACTGATGCAGAGTAAGAACTTTGGATAGGTCTAATAATGTCAGCCTCTAACATTTCTTCAACCATGTGCTCAATTTCACTCTTCTGGGCATAAGGGTATATGTATGGCCTGATGTTAGGAGGAACACTCCCAGGAATTAGGTCAATATCATGATCATGATTTCGAGTTGGTGGAAGACCTTTGGGAATATCTTCAAATACTTTGGAATGATTACCAATGATCCCTTAGAAATCTAGAGGAATAGATGGCTTAGATGTTTGAACATCTAGTGAGAATAGTTGTGCAATAACACCTTGATGCTTCTTTTTCAATAATTTTGTCATGCCATTAGAGCTTATCACCTTACCAGGTTTCCATGTGATACCTCTTAACTCAATTTCTTTTCCTTCCAATGAAAAGTTCATGAAAAGTTCTTTAAAATTAAAATCCATTGTTCCTAATGATTGTAACCATTGGATTCCTAGTACAACATCAGCACCACCCATGGGTATATCAATCATTGGAATATTCATTACATATTCCCCCATAGTAAGATTGATCTTATTACATTTTCTTGAGAAATTGATAGTTCCTCCATCTGCAATCATTACTTGAAACTCTAGTGCTGGATATACAAATCAATTGATATTTTTGGCTAATTTATAGTGAATGAAATTATGAGTACTGCCAGAATCAATTAAGACTATCACCTTTTTCTTTTTGATATATCCTTCGATCTTGAGGTTTTGAGGAGTGTTAATTCCAGCCAATGCATTACATGATATCATGGGAGTCAACTCTTCAGACGAAATTGCTTCTACATTTTCATATTGAGATGGTTCTTTTTCTTGTTCCTCTTCACAATCTATGTAGAATAATTTCTTCTCACCACACTTATGTTCCTTACTATACTTGTTGTCACAATTAAAGCATAAACCTTTTTCTTTTCTTTCCTCCAATTGTTTAGGTGTCAACCTTGTAGGTTGAGTTGTTTTAGAGGAAGGAGCATTATTCTCTCTATAGATGTTAGTATTGATCCTTCTAGTATCCATAGCCATATTTTTACTTTCAACATTTCTTGCCACCCTAAATGCATTCTCCAATGATTTGGGTTCCCAAAATCGAACCTCATGTTGAATGTTATCTCTTAAAGTTTCTATGAATACATCAATCAAGTGCTCATATGGAATATATGTTACCTTTATATTCAATCTTTGGAAGTTCTCAATGTGCTCTGTAACTAAACCCTTTTGCTTGAGATTTATCAATTGGCTAAAGAAGGTATTGCCCCTTGCATCCTCATACTGTGCTATCATTTCTTCCATGAAAATTGTCCAAGTGACAAGTGATTTGTGAGAGCAAATCCATCAATACCATACAAATTGATTGGGTTCTAAATATAAAGAAGAAATGTGTACCTTTTGTGTATGTGGCACATTATGTAGATCAAAGAATTGTTCCATCTGAAGTATCTATGTGATAGGGTCCTTGCCATCAAACTTCCTCATATCAATCTTAGGAACATGGTTGGTCTTCAACCCAAAGTTGGAGTTTCTCCATTATCGATTCACCTTCCTTGTGTCCTCATCATGAATTTCATGGGATACATTTTCACTTTCAGGTGTCCTCTCTATTACGAAATTTTTCAATCCTTCCATGATCTCCTCTTTTAAACCATCCATGTTTGCCTCCAACTTAGCTTCCATCTCTTGTAGTTCATATTTTGTTGTTGTCTTCTTTTGTAAATCATTTATGTCCCTACACATTTCTTCACCTTCATCAAGAGTCCAAGTAGGATTGTCTGGAGGCTTTTTTGGTGTAGAAGTTCCCTTTTTTGGTGGCATGTTGGCCAAGTATCACTTTAAACCTTGATTTTGAGGTGGTTCTGCTAGACAATCTTCCTTTTATTATATCTCCAACATTTCGGCCCTTCTGAGTATGAAATTTTATTTTTTGTAGGTCTTTGATATTTCTTCTCTACAATGCCATAGGTCTGATCAAAATTGGATGTTCCAAGTGGAATTTACGATAACTTCCCCACAACTTGATGATTTTTTTCCTTTCAAGGAGATCTCACTTGTATAGCGTGCCCCGCACAAAATGATTGATATAAAATTATGAAACTTGTACCAGAACTACTACTTTCTTTCCACTATATAATGCAACTGGTCTCACTCAATTTGGATCTCTAAGAAGAAGTTATGATATTTTTACCCTGAACACCTTCTTGAGACTAGTCAATAGGACTAGTCAGATACCCTATCTTCCACAAGGTGTATCTGCAAATGTAAGATTACCCAAAAGATGAAATTGTTACCATAGATACCTTACTCATTTCTGTGAATATCCTCTGGAGTTCAAGGTCTGAAACATTACAGAAACAATTTTATAGTGAAAATTTTGCAATGACTCAATTTAGGATTATTCCATAACCCTTTCTTAGAAATCTTGTATCTCCAAAAGTATAAGGACTAAGAAGATGAAATTGTAACCCAACGTACCTTGATTTGTCTACTAAATATCCTCCAAGTCGTTCTTTCTGAATAGTTGTAGAAAAAAAGTTATAGCAAAAATTCCAAGGTGTCTCAGACGTAGCAGCGAAACCCCAAGACCTTGAGCTCTGATACCATATGTTAGGAACCAAATATAAATATAGCATAGAAAAACCTCAAAATAAGTACTCAATGCTTTGAAAAATAGAGAAATTCAAATAATAAGCCTCTTCGAGGGGGAAACCTCCTTATGCCCACATAAATGTTCAATTACAAGATGATTCCAAATGGAAATGTCTCCTTGGTATATATAGGAGACTAGGAGGTATAATTACAACTAATGGACTAAATCCGACACAAATAAAATAACATTACTAATGTAATATGCCCCAATCAAGGGGTAATGAGCCACTATTTAGGGCTTAACATTATGAATACTTCCCTGGTGGAGTTTCTAGCCTCAACTTAGGCATGACCTATTGTTGAGAGTTTATGAGCATCAAATTCTATGATTGGGAGGAGTGTCTAAGGTATGCAACTAGTCAATGTTTTTAATTAAAATATAAGTGTTCTTTTATGTGTATTTACATGCTAGTTTCTCTATGTAATATGTTTAATTATGTTATTATTATTGTTCATGATGATGCATGGATTGTATGTTGTTTGCATTGCATAGTTGCATATGCATAGCATGTTATTAATTAAATGGTATCAAAGAAAATTTGTGGGTTGATGGTAATGGGGTACGTTATAACATGTTATCAGATTCGTAAGGGACAGAATTCAAAGAGAATTTGAAAATGCAATTGTGATAGAAGTTGGGTTTTTTCATAACATGGCTCAACCTGGGTGGTTGGGGACCTTACAATGTGGTATAAAAGCTCCAGGTTTCAACATTGAGCCTGCAAGGGCTGGATAATAGAGTGTTGAGGATGAAAATTTGAAGAAATTTAATTTTCAGAGTATGTCTACAAATTGTTTGATAAAATTATTGTTGCAAATTTGGGAAAAAATCACGAGTAATTGAAGAAATTCCACCCCAGAGATTAAATATTCCCAATTAAATATTCATTCAGGAATTTTGAGTCTGTAATTGGAAAATTTTCATATTTACATATCTTCAATGATGATCGAGGAAAGAAATTGGGAAATTGGGAAAAATCAAAAAATGAGGATTTTTGGAAAATTGAAAAATTTTGGGTATTTTTCCATACAGTGACATCAGCATGATGTGGATATCACATGTCAAGTGATGTGGAAGAAGGGTGACATGTAATACCATGGTGGAAGGTACATGGTGGCTGGTGTGGTAGGTGGTAGGTTATGTGGATCCGTGGTGGCGGGGCACCTGCATATCCAATGGAACCTTAACTTCAGACCCATGCTGAGATCTTGAAAATTTAATAAGTATCAAGACATCGTAGAGAATAGTAAATTATATGAAATTGTATAAGTATGAAGAATCAGTCAAACGGACGGGGCTACGGATATAGACATGTGAATCAGGAAAATTCCTTAGACCCATGATGAGATATTTAAAATTGAATAAGTATTAAGACATCGTGAAGTGTAGCGAATTTTATGAAATTGTCTAAGTATGAGGAATTGGTTGGATAGATGGGGCCACAGATATAGACAAGTGAATCAGGAAAATGCATTAGACCCGTTGTGAAATGCTTGGAAATTTTTCTAAGTATTGATGTGAAACGAATATGGCAGACTGTGAGGGTGCATTTCCCAGGCCATAGAAAAGTAACAAGAATAGAGAATGGGTTATGAACTTGTGACAAACTTAAGAAATTTCTAAATATGGGCGAAATTCTTTGACGACTGAGATTAAATCAGAGTCCATATTGGACAATTGTTGAGTATGAGGGTCTTGTCAAGTGTTCTGATGTCTAGCAATAACATGCCAATGGTCAATATTAAATCTGAAGGAATGATCAAACAGTCATTGATTTTTGAAGTTATGTTGCTTGTGCTAATGGATATCCTTTCATATATTATGTTCCTTTCATTTATCTTTCCATAAATAAACTTATACTCAAGACTCATAATTGAGCAATAGAATAGCCATTAGAAAGTTCTTGTACATAGGAGTCCCTGTTTTCACCCAGAAATGTAAATGGGTAGTAAAATTCACAAGAAATCAGAAATGATTTTTCGGGTGCATTTAAAGGGAAGAATGGTGCATAAAATGATAAATTTATTAAATTTTTGTGGTCTAATAAGTCTTATTGCATTCACATTTTATAGAACCAAGGGCATAGATAGAACCAAGCATAATTCTACAAAGATATGTGCAAATCTATAAGGTTAATAAAGAGAGACTTATGATGGCTAAGGAACAACAATATGGCTTCAAAATCAATCTATTGTAGATCTTGGACGGAATAAAATAGAAAATGGATAAGAAAATAAAATCAACCAATTCCAAGAATCATAGATCTCTTTCCATAAGGGAATAATTTAGAAGTGCATGAGACATCATCGCCACTCACCAAGGCACTCAACTAGAAGGGCATACAACACTACAAGTATATATCTTGTCAAGAAGAATAAGAGGAGGTCTGGAGTGGATGAACTACAAGGAGAAATTAATAAGATTAAACCTCCTACCTTTGATGTTGAGCACAAGAAATGTGAATATGAAAAGACTTGGTTGTTGGGGATGAGGAGATACTTTTAGTTGCAATTTTTCCTCACGGGAAGAAGGAAGAATTGTCATTTATGAGTTGAAGGGAAAAACTTCAATGTGGTGGGACCATCTTGTGCAAGTACAACACATTAATGAGAAGACAATCACTTGGAGGTAGTTTAATAATTACTTTCATAAGGAATACTTGACCAAGCATTATTATGATAGGAAGATGAAGGAGTTCTTTGAACTCAAGCTTGGGAGTATGATCATGGATGAATATGAAAGGAGATTTTTAGAACTATTAAAGTATGTTGACTTCATCAAGGATGAACAATTCAATATTTAAAGGTTCCTAAGTGGGATTCCATCAATATTCAGTCACAAGATATAGTATGATGATACCAAGACATTGGATGAAGCAATAAGGAGAGGAAAGTGCATCTATTATTAGCATAGAGGAATACCAACTTTCCAAAAGTCTTGGGAAGATAAGAAGAAAGGTAAGATGGAGTAGAGGAAGAAGGGGAACATGCCACCATTCTTCATAAATAATTCTTAGGGAAATTCAAATCCAAATGAGCCCAGAATTACATAAACATTAGGGGAAATAACAAGGAAACAACCTATTAAATGTTGGGGTTGTGCGGAAGATCACATGTACAAAGATTTTCCTCATAGAGGTGAAAAAGTGAGGAATTTTCACAATGTACAGTAGGCTGGTACAGTTGAGGACATGATAAGAAGAATGCCAAGGATCTATGCAACCTTGGACAACAAGCAAGCTAAATTTCAGTCTCACATGATTGAAGTGGAAGGTAAGATCAATGATCAACCTATTGTTTTTTTAATTGATTCATAAGATATTCATAGTTATATGGATCATAAGTAGGTGGAAAGATATCATTTTCTAAGAAGGAATCTTGGGAAACGTTGGTTAATTCAGTTAGTTGCAGGAGCTAAAAGAAGAATTAATGAGATAGTTAAGGAATTTCCAATGGAAATGAATGGACTGAGCAAAAAGGCATATTTGAATATCATACCTTTGGGTTCATATGATTTCCTAATTGGTATGGATTGGTTGGGCAAGCATCATGTTTTCCTACACCATTATAAAAAAGAATTTACTTTCTTGGATGAGGAAGGGAACTTAAGGACAATTCAAGGTATTCCAAGGTTTGAAACCATCAAAGGAATTTCATCCTTGCATCTAAAGAAAATCATTAGGAAGGTTTTCCAAATATTTGTGTGCATATGGAAAAGACACTTAAGGGTAAAGTACCAAATATTGAATAAAATGCAATCCTAAAAGAATTTGAGGATGTATTTAAAAAGATACTAGGGTTTCCACTTAAGAGATATATTGATTTCTCTATCAATATGATGCCTAGACAAGCCCTTATATCCAAAACTCTTTATAGGATGAGCATGTCAGCGTTGAAGGAATTAAAAATGCAGCTTGAGGATATTTCAAAATTTAAGGGGTATATACACACAACTGTGTCACCTTGGGGTGACCAAATATTATTTGTTAAGAATAAAGATGGTACCTTGAGGTTATGCATTAACTTCAAGCAACTGAATAAGGTGATTGTGAAGAAAAAGTGTCTTTTGCCAAGGATAGATGATTTCTTTTATCAGTTTAAAGATGCAAATATATTCTCCAAGATTGACCTCAAGTCGGGTTATTATTAGGTGAGGATAAAAGAAGAAGATATCAGAAAGACTACTTTTGGGATGAGGTATGGCTATTATGAGTTTACAGTGGTTCCATTTGGGTTGTCAAGTGCATCAACTATCTTTATGTGTTTGATGAATGGCATTTTCAAAAATTACTTGGATAATTTTTTCATTGTCTTATTGGATGACATTCTTATATACTCTAAGTCTAAAGAAGAGCATCAGAAGCACTTGAGTATGGTGCTACAAGTATTGAGGTAGCATCAATTGTATGCAAAATTTAGCAAGTGCTCATTTTATCAGAGACAGATACATTATTTGGGGAATACCATCTCAAAGGAAGGGATGGCAGTGGATCTTGAGAAGATAAAATACATTGATGGATGGACAAAACCAAGGAATCTCTTAGAGGTGAGATCATTCATGGGGCTTTTAGGGTACTATAGAATATTTATTGAAGGTTTTTCAAATATTTCTCACCCAATCACTTCCATGCAAAATAAGGGTGTGAGATTTGAATGGACTGTTGATTGTAAAACAATTTTTCAGCACTTGAAGAACTTATTGACAAGTGCACCAATATCAAGGATTTTTTATCCAAATGAATATTCAGTTATGTGCACTAATGCATGCAAGAAATGACTTGGTGGAGTCCTTAGTCAAAATGAACATGTGATATCCTACAAGTCAAGATAGATAAAAGAGCATGAGAGACACCATGCCACTCATGCCCCTCATGATTTAGAATTGGAATCCATAGTGCATTCCTTGAATATGTGGAAACACTACCTCATGGGAAGAATATTTGATTTTAGGGAAGACCATAATGGTCTGAAATATGTGTTTGTACAACCAACTTTAAGTGCCAAATAAAGTAGATGGTTGGAATTCCTTAGTGAATATGACTTTGATATAAAGAATATCAATGGAAAAAATAACAAGGTGGTTGATTCACTCAGCAGGAGGATGCATGATATCCATGTTACAACCATCAACATGTATAAATATGATTTGAAGGACAAAATTTTGGAAGCTAGAAAATCATATCAACATTATAGGGAGACAAAAGAAAAATTATAGCAAGGTAATTTGCAGTAGAAAGTTAAATATTATGAGTTGAGAGAGGATGGAATCCTCATGTACAAGGGCAGATTTTATGTTCCTAATTCTTAGGAGCTAAAAATTATGGTGACAAGATCAATGCATAATGTTCCTTATGTTGGGCACCCAAGTTACCAGAAGACAATTGTGATAGTCAAAAGCCAATATTTTTAGCCATGTATGAAGAAAGAGGTGGTTAAATATATTGCTAGATGTCTAGAATTTTATAAGGTAAAGGTTGAGCATAGGAATCCAACAAGTTTTCTACAACCATTTCCTATTCCTAAGTGGAAATTAGAAGTGGTGAGAATTTATTTCATCACCAAGTTTCCCAAAACAGTGAAGCGACATGATTCCATCATGATGGTAGTGGATAAGCTCACTAAAGATACTCATTTTATTCCAGTGAAACTAACCCACAAGGCATCTAGCATTGCAAGTATTTATATGAAGGAAATTTTCAAGCTTCATGGTGTTCTTAACGTAGTTGTTTATAATACAGATCCCAAGTTCACATCAAAATTTTGGAAGGGATTATTTAAAGGACTTGGGACAAGTCTGAATTTTCGCATAGCCTATCATCCAAAGCCGGATGGGAAAATACAGAGTATTAATTAGGTGATTGAAGATATTATAAGGATGTATGTGATGGATAAACCATCAAAATGGGAATATTATCTACACTTGGTTGAATGTTCCTATAATAATGGGTATCGGTCATATTTGAAGATGGTCCCATTTGAGGCATTATATGGTAGAAAGTGCAATACACCAATGAGGTGGGACAACCCAACAGGCAGAATAGTGGTTGGGCCAGAATTTCTCTGGGAAATGGAAGAACATATTGTGAAAATAAAATAGAATTTAAAGGGTGCCCAAGATAGGAAGAACCGTTATGCAAATTAGGGAAAAACTCACAGAGAATTTAAACTTGGTGACCATGTGTTCTAAGTGAAGGCCAAGAGAAGTTCCCTAAAGTTGGGAAGTTATTCAAAACTTATAGCAAGACATTATGGACCCTTTGAAATCCTATAGAGGATTGGTAATGTTGCAAACATGATTGCACTACATGCATCCATGTGCATTCATAATGTATTTCATGTGTCTTTGCTTAAAAAGTGTGTACCTGATGTTAATCATATAATTGATTGGAATGTGATTCAAGTGGAGAAAGAAGGATACTTTTGAGTTCAATTGATGTGCATATTACAATCCTGAAGATGCAACCTAGGAGCATGAATATTCCATGCGGGAAGAGTACCCGCATATTTTTGAAGATTTTTGAAAATTTTGGATTGTACATGTGTATATAATGCACTGAGGACAGTGCATAAATAAAGTGGAGAGGAATGTAATACCCCTAGGTTGAATCTAACTGTAAATGTACATACAGATTGGTGAGATAGGATGTTTTGGGTCAGAGAGCCTTTGTATATAAGTTTTGAGTTCAGAGTGTCTGTGTGAATAATAAGCTTGAAATCCTAGATGCAAAAAGGCCAGTGAGCCCATCATTGTAATATGTAATCACACTAGTATTATTAATAAAAATATATCATTGTTGTAGAACAACCAAACAAAAGAGTATGGGTGGTAGAACTCCACTCTAGGGAAAGGGCCTAATGGTCTAACAAGAGGGGATAAGTCAAGGAAATACTATATTAATGTTTTCTAAATTCTAAATCATGAGATATCTTATCATAAGTTCCTAAAGTGGGGAAATGCATCATCCAATTGGGGACAAGGTAGTTCTGAGCATGACAAGTATCAATTTGGGAACATGCATACATAAATTTGGGAGATAGTGTATTCTCCAAGATTCTTGCGATGTTTTTTATCATCATTTTCCTCTCTCTCACATTCACTCTACCATCCATAGTCATGCCTATACTAGGAGAGTTTGGGAAGCCGATTGTAACCAGTAAACCTGGGTAGTTTGAGATGAAGAAGAAGGTTCCCAGACCTATGTGCATTCTGAAGAAGTGGGTTGTCAATCCTATGCGAATTCTCTCTAAGTGAGAGAACTACTAGGAATTGCTTTCCCTATGTGCTAGGCAATAGCTACAGAGCTCTGATACTTTTTTATGGTCTGTTGTTGAAGCCCCAGAAGGGAAGTGAGGAAATCGAAGGAATGTTGAGCAAAGAAGGGGAACACTTCCTAGGGTGGGATAGGTTGCAGTAAATGAGAGGTTGTAGGCTAGTTGCAGGGGTTGGCACCTTGAACCGAGTGTCATTGTGTTGGTTAGGCCTTAATTTGACTTAGGAAGCCTTCCCTAGTGGATTTTCTAGCCTCATCTCGGGGGTGACTTGCTACTAATAGTTTATGAGCAGTAGAGTCTATGAATGGGAGGAATTTATGAGGTCTGGAACCAATCATTGTTTTTAATTAAAAGATAAGTGTTCTTTTATGTGTATTTACATGCATTGAATTTATCTTTGTAATATGTTTAATTATGTTATTGTAATTTTTCATGATAATGCATGGATTGTATACTGTTTGCATTGCATAGTTGTTGCATATGCAGAGCATGCTATCAATTAAATGGTATCGGAGTAAATTTCTAGGTTGACGGTAACGGTGAACTTTACAATGTGGTATCATAGTCGTAAGGGGAAGAATTCAAAGAGAATTTGAAAATGCAGTTGTGAGTTGTGACGGAAGTCAATTTTTTGCGTAGCATGGCCCAGTTTGGGTGGTTGGGGACATTAGAAGGTCTATTATGCAATGGACACTCACAAGTTGAAATTCCAAATTTGGACTTGTAACAAAGCTCGGGAATTTGTAAAACCTATCAAAGTTGGTGAAAGGAGTGAAAGTGTTGATTTTTTGAATTGATTATATGCAATGTATATATTGACATGCATTTCGTTGAGCCACT